>RJWM01003583.1:0-111628 GCA_004363535.1 Dasyprocta punctata | reverse complement strand
ATCTTCTGTGCTGACAAACTCAAGGGCCTAGCCCCATCTGACTTCCTGTAGTATTTCTACCTAATTTAGTTTTCTATAATGAAAGGACTTGCAGGACATGTTGAGGTGCTTGGATTCTATCCTAAAAGTGATGAGTTACTGATCTCATTTGTGTTTTAGAAAGTTTGTTTTTCACAACTAGATACTCTTCCCCTTTGTAATTTATGTCATCTCTCCATCTCTACCTGTCCTTATTTTTATATTATTTGGTAATATAAATTATTTAATTGCAAATTATATCATGTGGAATTTGATTTAGAGGTTCCACGTTTAGGTTTTAGACATACTTGGAACATATGTGTATTCTTAGGGCTTTGAAGTCCTGTCTTCTAATACAAAGGAAATACATTGCAGAATGGTATAAAGCTTCTGGCAGCACTATCATTTTGACTGCTTTCTTGAAGTAAGAATTTTTTCCCCTGTGAGTCTGGTACAAATTATGATTCTTAACACTAGATTTATTTTTATAGCAAACTCAATTTATCTTAGAAACTACCATTAGCAACAGTGAAACTAAGGCCAAATACTAATGCAGTGTTTCAATGGCAAGCACTATCTCAATTTTCAGTAAAATTTTGTGTGATCTATTGAGTAGCATTTTTCTAGTTTTATTGAGGTGTAATGATAAAAATTATACTTACGAAGGCACACACTTTGACCTTCTGATATATATATATATATATATATATATATATATATATGTTGTAAAAAGATCACCATGATAAAGCTAATGTATCTATCACTTCAAGTAACTTCATTCTCTCCATGCCCCTAACCCCGAGCTCCTCCCTCTCTTCCTTCCTTCTCTCCTTCCGCTTCCCTTCCCCCTCCCCCTCTTCTTCTTCTTCTCTTTTTTTGGGGGATAGTTTAATATTGTTACAAATGACAGCAGAAAGATGATGGGAAATTGTGGTTTAAGAGATGTCAGATTTTCCTGGGGTAACTAAGAAGTTACACACTGATCTTGTATGTTAGCAGCAGGTTATATCAACCTTCTTTTGTGTTCAAATTGGCAAGGCTAGGAAAAGATAATTTTATTATTTAACCCACATCACTTATTTCCATTGATCAAATCAATGTAAGTCTGAAAAACCTATAGCTACCTGCAATAGAACAAATGATGTGCTGTGAATGTTATGTGCAAACTTTTTTAACAATGTAGAAATACATATAATAAAACCAGAGTTTAGGACAAGAAGAGGATCCTATGCAAAATGCCAAACATCAAACATTTTCATCTAGATTCATGATTGGGGCATTAAAGCTGAGGGATTCATTTCATAACCCAGGGTATTACTGGTATTTGGACAGCACAGATTTTTGTTGTTTGAAGTGCCACCTCTTCCCAAAAAAGTGCTCTGGGCGTCTAGCACATCAGACTCCTGAAGCTCCCATAATACCCAGTAGTCCACAAAGTACTCCCAGCTTTTCGAAATGCTGATTAGAAGCATTTTGTCTGTCTATGTGAACTACATTTCAACTTACATCAGTTCTTTATTCAAACCTCACTCTAAAAAAATTTCAGAGGGATGATTTAAACCAATTTGTTCAAGGCAAAATTCCTGATCAATTTATTTGACTGACTGAATTAATAGAGCTGTTAGGGCCGCTGCATGGATGAGGAGGGCTGAGGCTTATGAACCACCTCTCTTCCATCTCACTAACTTGAGACACAGTAGTGTATCCATATGCAGCTATAACAGTAGAGTATCCATATGCAGCTTCCCTAGTGCAGTGGTTTCCAAACCATAGTGGTCTATGAATTACTTGTATTGCTTGTTACAATACGGATTTAATCTAGATGTTTGGTCTATAGTGAAGATCTCCCTCTTATAGACATTCTACAGATAAATGTAATTCAGGTTGTCACCTGTCTACCCTTTGCCTTAGACACAGTCTTTGAAGGTTTTAACTCCAGGAAAACTCTAATCCACTGGCAATAAAAGTTCCCTTAATAACAGCACGTGGAGGAATGTTCTCAGTATAAGTTGAAGGTGTTGTTAGAGGAAGAGAAGCAGTGTTCTTAGGTATGTTTGATGGTGGGTCAAGGTGCACACCTACTTGAAGGGAGAGGAAATAGTTTGGTCACATGGGTGGACCCAGTTTATCACATTCAGGAGAGAGGATTCATGTAGAAAGATATGAGAATATCCTCATATCACCAAAGGCTTGAAAAAGAGAAGAGAAACAATGGTTTCCTGAGCTGCAGTGAAGAGGAAGTCTACATTCATAGATGCAGCCCTGTCTTTACTAGGATAACTTCCAACAATGCGGGGTCTGATTAGAAGATGTGTGGCTGATATTTATCTCCACTTTTTGTGACTACTTTATAGAGGGAAGGCATTGTGTAAAACAGTTAAAATTGTGGCCTACTTTCTTAGCTGCTTGTTCACAGGCCTGACAAACTGCAGGGTGCGGGTGAATTTGTCTTCAGTGCCTCATTCCTTTTCCTCTCTCTGTTTTGACAATTTTCTTCCACCCTTTCTGCCTCAGACTTTCTAAGAAAGACTCTTCTCTTGTTTTTCCAGGGGCTCCTTCTTAGCTATTTCTTTTCTCAGTCTCACTGGTAGCTTAACTAGAGAACAAATTAATATTTTTTCTCTGAGAGAAATTTATCTGAGTGGTTTCTGAAAAATGACAAGCCTCAACCACATGAAAAATGAAATTTAAACTGCTGTGTTCAGGCACCTAGGTATATGCCCCTTTTGGGTGATCTATTTCATACTCTGAAATAAAACAAAATGCCATTCATAAAGTTAGTTATATTACAACTTAAGTTAGAAATTCATCTAGATCAGGTCAGTGCATTGGAAGGGACCTTGCACTATTATGTGATCTGTCTGTAGGCTTTCAGGCATATCTATGTTTGGATCCCTGGAGAAATGATATTTTTTTCATCTTTATATAAATTTACAGTAAAGAAGGTTGCAATGAATCACTAGCCCATGTTATCATAACAAAGTCTGGTTCATGATCGTTTGTCTCTCACCTGGACTTTAACAGTAGTGTTCAAAACTGCACCTGAGTTTTGCTACCCTTTGCCATTGCTTCCTCCTCTTCTTTACCCTCCTACATCTGGCAACCTATTTGGCACACTGAAATCCAAGTGATCTTTCAAAAATGTGAATTAGATCATGCCAATTCCTAGCTTAAAATCCTTCCATGGCTTGCACTGTTCCTAGGATGAAGAACTGCACAGTTTACAAGACCCTTCACAATCCTGATTTAGCCTGTCTCTCCTCCTTGGTCTCAGCTCCAACCTCTCTGGTCTCCTTTTTATGTCTTCCTACTCCAGGCCATCATGCTCCTATCATCTCACGGCCTTGCTTGGCTCCTGAGGGCTTTTTACCTGTGCCGCCCTAACCCCTACTGATTCCCTCTCTGTGTTCTCAACCTGTATTTTTTGTCCATCTCAACTATCACTGTTTGTCTTTATGAATATATTTGTGTGCTTATTTAATCAATGTTGTTTTCCCAACTAGACTATGAAGTTCCATAGGGTAGGGCTTTGGGGTATCTTTTACTAACAAGTATAGTCTCAGTGTCACAGACATTCATAATAAGTACATAGTGAATGTTTGTTTACTAAATGAATGAACTATTCCTTTTACCTAAAAAACACCTCTCATGCTATAGCTTGAACCTATTTCTAATCATTAAAAGAGTTGGAGAAATGTTGGTCACTTTTCTCTACTTTGCTCTTTGCTTTGGGGTATAATGCATTATTACTTTGGTGGGAATCTATAGATGTCTCATTTAAAAAAGAAACTGGGTAGTATAAATTAGTTATAACATCACTGGTTTATTAACAACAGATGTTGATTTTATTATTTTTTATTATTTTATTACCACTTTATTATTAATTATTCTCTGTATTCAAACTCTGATTTGGTAACTGTCTTAGTTACTTTTCATTCATTGCTGAGACAAAATACCTGACGCCCAAAATTAGGGAAGGAAAGGTTTATTTCTTACAGTTCTCGGGGAGTTTCAGTCCATACTCAGTTGGCTCCAAGGCAGTGTGGTGTGGCAGGGCCTCCATTCATGGCTGCCGCAAGCAGCAAGGTGTGCTGGCAAGAGAGAGAGTGGAAGCGAGAAAGAAGAAGACCCGCCTCTCTTACCCTGTATGTCAGCTCCACCCCTGGGCAGGTGCAGCTCTCACATCACCAGTCCCAGTGCTAGAAACAAACCAGTCACAAATGCCAGACTCAGCCCCATCAAAAGTATATGAGGACTTGGTGGGGACACAGTATTACCCAATATAGTAATTTAAAAAGTAACTACTATATAGAAGTTTAGGGTTTTTCATTGTTGGAAGAAAAGTTTCTTTTTTGTAGTGTAAGCACAGCAACAGGGTAAAAAATAAATAAAGAAACATGGTATCAAATAAAGAAATTAGACATTAAATTTTAGATGCAAATAAAGAAATGGAAATTAATGATAGATGTCAAGAAAAAACCAAGGATTTTATAAAAGATACATATTGAAAGGAAAAAGAATATTCTTTAAATTGTATCAATCTCTTTCCATGTACTCTGAATCCAAAACAAATTCAGATTGTATCTTGACTAAACCTTCTTCTATTTTTAGATCTCTGAGAGTACTGCTTACATATCAGTTAATATATCTATCTATGAATGACAGAATGCCTTATTTGCATCCTAGTGACAGAAATGATTATTATCTCCCATTTACAGTAAGCAAAGTATGGTAGAGGAAGGTTAAGCGATGTGCCCAGTCACAGGACTTGGGCAGATCCAGATTCTAGTCCCAAGCATGATTGAATCTCAACTTTATTCTCCTCATTTTTCATCTTACTTCCTCTTTAAAATGAGATTCCAACATCTGCTAAGGTTTATACTCTTTTCCTATTTTCATACGCAGAATTACTTAGAGCAATGCTTCTCCAAATTTATTTTCCTCCTCCAGATCGGTAAAATAGGCTTCCCCTGGGAACTTGTTAGAAATGCTAATTCTCTGACCCTATACTAGAGTTAATGAGTCAGAAACTGAGGTTAGGGATGTGGTGGGTCAAACCATTTATGTTTTACAGAGCCCTCCCCGCCTTGTGATTCTGATGCTGCGCACGCAGTATCAGAATCACTACCCAGTGAAACTGAAAAGTGAACAGACCCTATTTTTATCTAAGCTAGTAACTGATCATCTGGCCCACACACCACAGTGGCATTCCAGAGGTCACTCCTGGACAGGGCTTTGCACTTTTACAGGCTCCTCAGAGAACCAGCTGGGTGATCTGAAAGTTTCCTGTACCCAGGTTTTCTTTGGGTTAAAATGCTGTCACATAAATATACACGGGGTGAGTAAACAGGTAACATTTGAACTAAATTTAACATCGATGTCATGGTGATTTTGTAAAACATCACTGTGCTTTTTTGGTTAACATTTTCATGTTTTTCCACTTCGACTTTCATCCAGAACAGAAAGTGGAGGTTCTAAACTACCAGGAAGCTGGCTCTTGGTATTTCCGGGCTTGCTGAGACCAGAACATAGAAGAAAAGACAAATCTTTCTTGTTAGTGTTCCAGTTTGATTTCTAAACCAAGGTGCACAGGATCAAAGGTCTCCTTCATACATATCAGCATCCTAAGCTTTGATGCTTATCTAAATAAGCAACTTGGATCTCTCTTCTACTACTTGTAGTAGGCAGGTGACAGATACAAGTCAGTGCTCAGGAATGAGGGGGAAATTCCCACTAATCAACTGAATGCAACAGTATTGGAGTTTGTGGTTGACTTTGCTTTTTAACTTTCTGTGGTATAGGTGATTAAAACCTTTGATAAGTTGAAGATTGGAGGTCTGCAAACCCGAGTAAACCATGAAGAAAAACGATTCCACAAATGACTTCCCTCATTACAATAAAAAACAGCCGAAGAACTCTAAAGAGTTCTGCCAAGACTGTTAGCTGAGATTGGCATTAGTTAATTTATTTCCCTCTTATTGTAAGACATATAAAATAAGTGAAGGAATGTAGGAGCAGAATAAACAGAAAAGTTCATGCAGTGTTTTCTTTTTACTTTTTATAGCTTAGATTTTTCTCTTTCTATTGTTGTATATTTGTTTTTATAGGGAAAATACTCATGCTGAAAGAAACTAAAGGAAATCTAGGTTACTTTAAAAATAATGAAGCTTCTGAATGAGTTAATTTGTGAATCAAATGCATTTGATGTGTAATTGGGAAAACTGATAAAACCTACTTGTCAATAAAGGAATTTTCTACTGTTACTAGGCCTCAGTTATATCAATAGTACAAAATCTGAATGATTTAGAAATGTTTTAGTCATATTAATAGTTTAGAATCTTTAGAGTCACTTGCCTGGCAGTGCTATCTATTAGGTTAAAGGGAATTAATTATTCAGTACTCGTCATAAAGTACTGCATATGCACTAAAATAATCACATTGGCTCTATTAAACATACTCATGATCATGTTCTATGACAATATTGTATTGTTATAAGAAACACTTCCCAGCTAAAGCTTGAAATTTCTATATAATCATAGTCTCCACTTTGCCATTTGCCACTGTACTACTTAAAGCTTCTTTAAATACTTGTATGCCATACGTTTTTAATCTAAAAGAGCACCATACATGAGTACTGCTTTCTTACAGCCTAAAATATTAAGTCAATTTCTGGCACATTCTGAGAATGTGTACAACTGTAATATTAGTTAAGAAGTTCTGGATTCTAAATTGAGCCCTGCTGTGAAAACTCAACTTTGCTTTAGGTCTCCACCTTGTGGTTAGATGTTTAAAATGTAAATTCTTGTGGATTTTAGGATACTGGGTTTTATAGATAGATTCTTTGAAAGAGGAAGTCAGTATGAGCATTGTCTAAAAATAACTTATTTTAGACTTATGACTGGGTATTTAGAAATTTATAATTCAGGTTCTATATGCTCAGAATAAGTTTTCCCTCTGAGGCCATTGGTGTCATTTTTTGTTCATCTACCTTGAGAAATTAGTTTTGTGTTTCTGAAGGATTGAAGAGGCTTTTGGAGACCATCTATTAATACTACTATAGAAGTCTTGCAAGAGTGGTGCTTAAGTGCTACAGGTTAATGTTAGAGCCTGTTGGGTTTTAATGAGACCTTGTTTACAGAATTTAGTTAATAAAGCACAATAAAATAATAGTATTTTATTATTTTTATTTGATTGCATTTTATCTTTGGCCTCTTCTCCCTCCACTCCCCCTACCTATGGTGATTCTACTTTGAAAACTTACCTAGAATCTACATCTGCTTATCATTTCCATCATTCTTAGAAACCAGACTGATTCTATTAGAACATGAGTCAGATTTCCTTCAATCTTCTGCTTAAAAATAGGGACTTCTCCCTCCCCCACAAAACTCAGAGGAAGAGCCCGAGTCTTTATGTGGCCATCAGCTCCAGATCTTACTGGCTTGTGTTACTTCTCCAACCTCATCTCCTTTATCACCTGTCTGCCCTCTGCAGTGGCCACATGATCTCGGTGTCTTGGTACAGCCTTTGAATTACTGTTCGTTCTGCTAGGAACTCTCTTATGGATACAAACATGGCATGCTCTGTGCAAAATTCAAACTCCTTTCTTGGCTACTCATTTAAAATTGCAACACTTAAATCCTGCTCCACTCTTTTATTTTATTTTCTTAGCTCAATTCCATGTGCTATGTATTTTCCTTGTTTATCACCTGTATTATCTATCTACTCTCCTAGAATGTAAGCTCCATGAGTAAGGATTTTGCTTGTGTTTTTCACTTTATTGCCAGAATTCAAAACAGTGCCTGGTTCAGGCTATAGAGCACTAAGTATTTGCCAAAGTATTAACTGTCTCATTTATTATACCTTTACATCCCTTGGGGCCACGTCCTGTTCGTTTGCCTTCCTCATGCCTTGAATAGTGTGTGGCACTTAGGGTTTTAATAAACACGCGGTGGATAAATGAATAAATGTTGAGTGTCTTCACTGAGCATATAAGCATGGGATTATTATTTTCTCATCATGGATTTCAAATATGCTCTGTTGAACTGTCATTAAAACATCTTGGCTACATTTCATATTATTACTATTGATTTCCTTATTGGGAAAGTCTTATTTGAGTATTTAAAACCCCTCAATTGAGAAGTTTATTCTTAGATATCATTACATGTAGATAGTGATGGTTACTAGAGTAAAGCAAATAAGCATCTATCACCTTATATGTTCCTTGCTTGAAAGAACAACTAAAATATACTTATTTAACAAACATCATATAGTTCTTTTAATTATATATAGTCCTCATGCTTGCATTATATCTCTACACTTGTTCATTCTACATGTCTCCTTTGTCTCCTCTGACATATGTTTCCAGTTTCCTCTCCCACCCCCAGCTTTCTGGTAACCACTATTTTTTCTTTATTTCTGAATATTTTCTTTTTTTAAAAGAGTTCATGTACATGTAAAGACAAGATCATGTAATGCTTTTATTTTGTGTTTGGCTTATTTCATTTAGAGTAATGTCCTCCAGATCCATTCATGTGTCATGTGGCAGGATCCACTTTTTAAAGCCTGAATAATATTTCATGCTGTGTATGTAAATACAGATATGTATGCATTTCATGCATATGGATTACATTTTCTTTATTCACTTGACCATCAACAGACATTTAGATTGTTTCCATATCTTGATTTTTGTGAATAAAGCTGTAGTGAACATGAGACAGTAATCTTTATGAGGTGGCAATTTCATCTCCTCGGTGTCTATGCCCAGAAGACAGATTCTGGGTCAATAGTAGTTTTATGTTTTATTTATATAGGAAATTCCATACTGTTAAAGCCTTTATAATCTGTAACAGTTTACTTAATGACTATACCGATGTGAAATTCTACCAACAGTGTATATTCTCTATATTCTTTAAATATATTAAGTCTCTATTCTCCACACTCTTGTCAACATTTGTTATCATTTGTATTTTTGACAATAGCTTTCCAATAAGTATGCAGTGACAGTTTTAACTTGCATTTAGCTTCACAGAAGAGGTGGGTGTTCTGCTCATCTTCATTTACCATTGTCTCAACAGATAAAATACTACCACTTTCTCTGGCTCAGAAGCTACATCAGCTCAAATGCAAAAGTTTATTACCAGATTCACAGCCCCATATTCACTCTTCTGCCTGCACCACGAGCTTGGCTTCCTTTCTGTAGTTTTTTCCCCAAAGTTAAACTCAGGTTAAGGCCAGTTATGTCCTGCCCTGGAACCTTTAATAGCTTTCCCTTACCCAAATCTAAAACAAAATCTCACTTTAAACCTGCTCCCCAAAGTGATTCTTGTCTCTTCGCAGTTTTCCTTTTCTCCCTCTATGGCCTCCATCAAAAGAAATTCCTAAATAGAGAGGTCACTGTTTCAAAATTCTGATGATTGAGCTTGGGGGTGTGAGTCAGTGGTAGATGTGTATGTGCTTAGCAGATGCAAAACACTTCATTGAATCCCCAGAATAAAAATTTTAAAAGTGATCAGTTTCCTCTCTGGGGTTTGATGATGCCTAGAGATGCTGGTAGTTCTGGGAACTTGAACATGGAACTCATGAAATGCCTTAAGACCTATGCATTATTATGGGATGGTGGCAAAACTCACAATCCATATTCTGGTTCAGCTGACTGAACTGGAACAACCCAGATTTGTCTCCTCCCATTTTCCCCTCATTTCTCAGAGATCAGCCAGAAGATATTGCTTATGATAGTTAGAGAGAGTGAAAATGAGGACAACAAGCTTCAGAGGTTTGCTGCAATATTAATGAGGATTATGACATTGTGAAGAGAGCACAGTCTTGTGCTCTTTTGCTTGTGAAAAAATACTCCCAGCTTTGTCCTTTGAAGGCTGTGTAGCAAGTTATGGGCAAGTCACTGAGCTTCCTGGTCCTGTTTCCTTATCTGATAAATGAGGAAACTAAGTCTCATTTTTTTTCAAGTTTTTAAAGTCAAGAATATAAACATTAAATTAAATAGGCATGTGTGGTATGATGAACATTTATGATATGTATTTAAGTTTTAAAAAATTATTATAGCAAAAGCAATTGCCATAAATCTACTTTTAAATGGTCACCATTGCTTCATAGACACATTATGCCACCTCTCTTGCCACTTTCTGAAGCAGTTCTGTGCGTTCTCTTTCATCAGGTGTGATAAAAAATGCAGTGAATGTTGCTCCTAACCAAGTCCATCCAACCAAAAGGCAGGCTCACAAAAATACTGTAGTATGTCCTTGTCTACCATCTCACTGGATCTGGCACTATGTGACTTCTATCTCTTTCCCACAATCTAAATTACCATGAAAGGTAAACATTTTGAATCGATTGAAGATTGAAGCATTTATGACAGAGTAACTAAAGACATTCATGAAAGAGGACTTCCAGAATCATTTCAGAAAGTGGCATCAAGGTGTGTTTCAAGTAAGGGAGAGTATTTTGAGGGGGAGTTACACCGATGTGTCTTTTATTGTAGCAAATTTTAAAAAAAAAAAACATAGACCATACTTTTCAATAGCAGCTACTTAATATCTGTCTCATAATGAGTCCTTAGTAAGAGGTGGATATAACAAATTATAGGATTGTCCTTTCCACTTCTGTTTTATGATGTTGAAGATTTATTTTGTCTTCAAAATCTGTATGTCTCTTGAATACAATATATTAAAAGATTTTCTCACATCAGTAATAAATTCTGTAATAGTTTAAGCATTGGAGAGTGATACTATTAAATAGAAATAACTACTTGTAACTAGTGTTACCAGTAGTAAATTTAAAATAATTTACCACTTTGGATAATAGTCACAATAAATTTGTGTATATTAATCTATAGAATTTGCAATTCTAAGGTAAATTTCATGTTGCCCTAGGCGTGACATTTAAATTGTAAGAATTGAAACTCAAGTTGACTTCTAAAAGTCCATGCTACTTATATATTTCAGAGTCTATAAACAATGTCAATTAAATTAATATTAATAATGACATTATGAACACATTTTGAAACATTACTACTGTTGTTAGTTTGCTGTTTGCAAAGGTAACTTTCTTCTTTAATTAATTCAACCATAATCCTCTCTAATTGTGATCCTAATTGTCAGAGGAAATAATTAGCTCAGTGACTTTTAAAATATACAATAAAAAGTCTCAAACTGGGGGAGTAGCTCACTGGTACAGCACTTGTCTAACATGCTTAATGCCATCGGCTCCATCTCCAGCACTGCAAAAATAAAAGTCTCAGATATGTATATAGTGTTTTACATTTATAGCATAACAGAAGATTAGAGATATTATACTGTTAAACTTAATATATTCATGACACAGAATGAATGTAAAATTCAAAATCTAATATTAGTTCTAGACAAGGTATAGTAAATTGCAAAGCATATACAATAGCTTTCAAAATAGAGTTTAAAAACTATGTAATTTTTTTTCATTTAGCTCAGAAATCTTTCCATAGGCTGCAGCAATTAAAACCACTGCTATTTATTGAATGAAAACTACATGCTAGTTACCGTATCAGACATTCTAAACATACTTAGCCATTTAAACTTTAAAAGTTACAGAAATCTGAGATTTTGCAGTTGGGTGACTTACACAAAGTCACATAGCTTCTTAGCATCAGAGCTGGGATTTGTGCTTCTAATGCCTGTTTTTAGTGCCAATAAAGAGAAGACACAGGATGGATACAGCTTCCCTTATAACTAGATAAACGTCTTTAAATTAGGTAGACTGGCAATTAGTGCTGGAATAGAGAATTATTCTGAGAACTCGTTTTATAGAGGCAAACATACGAACCCGGCGCCAAACAACTTGTTACTGGTAAAACACTAATCTGGACCCCTAAAACTTGCTTCATTTGGTGTTTTTTTCCACAGTGTTTCCTTAGACAAAACAAGTTACCAGTATGTGTGATCTATCATAAAATGTGACTTTCCTCGTGTTACTTCAGGAATATATTATTTTAAACAATGTAGCCTCTCAAAAAAGTTGTCTTGAGTACTTGGGAATTTTGATCCTTAAAAAGTGTTTTACAGTGAAGAATCCTATGAAGATAATAACTCCCCTTTTATATCTACTCTGGTTTTTTTTCTAAATTGGACCTTATCTGCATTTATTAGATGCCCCAACATTTTTGTGGATGGAAATATGGATCATTAGACTGTGAGTTATCCCTAAAATCTCAAGTTCAAATCAAAATTGTGCACACTTTAATTTCTTTTGAAGCTGTGGTTTTTGAAGAGTCTATGATCATTCATGTGACCTACAGTAGTCATGAATTAAGCAGAATTTGGCTTCAAAAGTTGCAATCTGTGTATTGATGATTATTACAAATTAGCAAGGTGCAAAAATCTTACACCAACAAGCTCACTCCTTTAGAGGCCAGCATCATTGTTTATTCTTCTCTGTTGGCAGCAAAACTGCAGTGAAACTACATCTTATATGTGTGAAGCTAGCCAGATATCATGTGCATGTGGTAACGTGAATTTTATTTCTCAGACTATTAATAAGGATTGGAATAAACAAAGAAAGAGAAGCCGATAGCAATTCTTACAGTGATTTAGAATTCACTGCTAATATATTTATATAAGAGATAGAATTTCTGCTAGTTTATCTTGCTACAGCAAGTGGTAGCTGTGCTTGCTGTGCCAGTGGCCAGGATATAAGAATGCACAGGTGCAAGAAAACACATAGGAAAAATTTGGTGTAATAGATGAATTAGGAAGTGATAATTCATTGCTAAACAGTTTTTTACTTTGTGAAATATTAACTGTGGTAATTATTTTTCCTACTTAGCTTTCTCAGGGTTGCTAATATAAATTTCGGAAAATTAAAGCCATGATTTACAGACAAATACAAGATGAACACATGCCAAAAATTTATTCAACTTATTTATTAAAGAGGGAAGCAATAAGATTTGAAAACTGATTTTTTAAAAGACTTTGAGAGCTTGGGTACTTATAAGCAGTTTAATAAAGGAATGTTAGGATAAGATCACTAGACTAGATACAAAAGAATCTGGTTAATATCCTACAAAGCAATAAACCATTGTCCAAGCCCACTTTCTGTAGGTATAGCTGTATACAAAGGACTTGGAATCTGCAAAGAAGAAACTTGTTAATCTCATTGTTTCCAAAATTCAAGGGTATGGCAATCAGCATCTCCTTGTTTTGGGTTAGAGTCCTCCTGTTGAACCATAGATGGCAGAGTATATCACCTGGCAAATCAGAGCAAGTTTGTTAGCTCAAGTCTGACTTCCTCTCCTTATAAAGGCACTAATGCCTTCATGTGGAGTCCTATTTTCATGAATTCATCTAATCTGACTTGGATCCCCCTCCAAATTCCACTTACATATGATTTTGGGGATTAAGTTTCTGATACTGAAATTTGGAAGACAACCATTTTTACTGGGCAAAAATATACAACTTCTATGGTAGTGTTGCTAAGTCTGAGAGCTTTAATTAACAGTAAGTAGTAAATAAAACCATAATATCCCCCTAGACAATCCTGTGGATGTCTGTTTGATCATATGCTATTGAAACAACTTGCAATCTATCTTTTAAAATTTATTTTTTCAATTTTTGGATACCTTTTCTTAATAGAATAGTCGAAACACTTAAAATCATGTATTTTAAGTAATGTAACTATCAGACAAATACATATATATGTGAAAGAAATTCAAATGATTAGTAGAAACAAAAGTTGTGCATAGAAAGTTAAGTACTACTGAGAGCAAGCCTTTTTGATGATGCAACATGGGCTGAATCTCCCTTGGATTTACTATTCCTGCTTATTTAATGTTTACTGAGTGCCAGATATTACACTGGGTACTTTATAGACACCTTCTCTACTGAATTTAGAAATCACTTTTTCACGGTAACTGAAGGTCAAGGAGTAAGAGAACCTATTTATTGTCACATAGCTACTGAATAGAAGAACTGTGGGCTTCAAATTTTTGTTTTAACCTTTGTGTTCTCTCACATCTTCATACCACTGTAAGGATAAGGGTATTAAACTTTTGCACATTTAATCTCAAGTATAAGTAATAACTCTTTTTACTGCTTTTAATATTATATCTAGAGTCAATATGTAGTAGAGATTTACTGATTGCTAAATATTGTGCAAATGCCTTGTCCAAATTGTTATATTTAATCATCTCAACACCACCAAGGAGATCAAAACAAACTCTTAGTTTCAACTTAAGACAAAATGCAATGACAATGAACTAAAACACTGTTTGTTATAAATTAAAACTCTCTAAATACTTTGTGGCATTTGGGTTTGTATAAATCCTATACCATAAAAGAGACTCTGTAAAAGTAGGAATATGCTGACATACCTAATTTGTAAGTGTTGAGTAGATAAAGATGAAATAGAGATGTAAATCATGCTCTAAGCTTTTGGAAAATCGTGAGCTTGCTTTAAAAAGATGGTACAGTGACTAACTCAGTAATTTGGAGTCCCTGACTCCCTTAATTCAGAAAGTGGATCTTATATTCCCTGAAATTCTTTCATTTTTATTTTCTAAAAATCTAGCACTAGGCAGGGAATTTCTTGGGAAGATATAATGTCTGACAACCACAAATTTTTCATTATATTCTATCTTCTACTTTCACTGTTGTTGATAATCCCCAAATGGCCACCGCGAAGTCAATTTCTTACTGTTTCCTTCATTTATATTGTCAGAAGGGTGTGCTGAAATGAATGAATAAACAATCTATAGATATGTATGTGTGCTACTTTGGAAAGCTGAGCATCTGATTTAAGGTTGTGGGGTTTAAATGAATGTACATATTAAATATTTTATCTGACCTTTCTAGTCTACTAATTGCAATCTACATATCTACTTTGCACATCTGTTGGTGTGAGGATTTTATTGAATGAGCGTATGGAGGATCTCACAGTCAGGAGAGGTTTTTAGAGATCGTAACATTCAGCTTCTCTTTCACTGAAAGTATGTTTCACAACATCCCTGATGTACAACTGTCCATTCAGTCCTAGGGAATGAACTTGGTTTTGCTATAATTCCCAGTATATTTTTTTCTGTAACTGCCATAACAATTTACCACAAACTGAGTGACTTAAAGCAACAGAAATTTATCCTCTCATAGACCTGAAGGCCACAAGTATAAAACAAGGTCTTTGTAGGGCTATACTTCCTGCAAAGCCTTTTGGGGGAAAATCCTTCCTTGCTTCTTCCAACTTTGGTTACCCCAGATATTACTTAGTTGTGGCAACACACGCCAATGCCTCTGTCATCACAAGATGTTCTTTCTGCAAGTCTGTCTTTTCACAAAACCACCCTCCCTCTCATAAGGACATCAGACACATTCAATTAAGGGTCCATTCCAATGATCTCATCTTAATTTTTCACATTTGAAAAGACCTAACTTCCAAATAAGGTAAATTATAGACACCACCAGTTAGAATTTTAATGTATCTTTTTTGAGGGAAGGAGTCACTGTTCCATGCATTATGCACAGTATAACTAGGAGAATTAGATGAGAATGTCTGCTTCTTATGACCCTGATCTTGGATTTTTGGCTAAGAAGCTCCCATATCTTTCATTTCTGAAATCCAGCCCAGTATTTTCTCCTTGTGACTCTATGTGCCTAACTTGGCTTTGCAGGAAGATTCCAGATCCTCATAAATTAGAAACACCCAGACATGGTCTTGACAGAGGCATTCCAGAAAACTTGTTCTATTATTGTTTAGGTTGTTATTAAATTTTTTTGTCTTTGGTCAAAATCTGAGTCACTGTAACTTCAATTCTTTGATCCTAATTATTTTTCCTATGGTAATGCACAAATGAATTCACCCACTCCTAATTGTAATGGTATTTTTATAGCACTATAGTTTGCAAAAGGATATCACATTATCAATTAAATCTGAAGAAAAATGTCTTGTATGTTGATTCAATGAATTATCCACAATCTTACAAGCTTTAAGTTACAAACTTGGGATACTCCCAAGGTAATCTAATTTCAGGACTAGTTCTTTATATTAAAACTTAATTGTTTCCTTTATTACTGGAGTTTTAAAAAAATATTTGGCTACACATTACACATTACATCCTCTTTCTAGTATATCTGTTTTCATTTATATGCCCAACATTAGCTCTTATGCAAATGTTCCAAGTGATATACTGTTCACCATAGCAAAAACCTGAGACAGCATATCATCCCCTTGGCAGAAGGCTGGGCAACTAACTACTCCATATTCTTTCAATAAAACATTACTTAGACAAATTATGGAACAACCACAATAAGTATGAATTACAAATGAAATAAATCCAAAGAGTACATTGAATATTATATCCTCTTATAAAGCCGAAAGCAATTAAAATTAAAAGTCTACTTTTAGATCTGCATAAAGAGATGAAACAAAAGGTAGACAAATACAGAAATTTAGGTGGTAGTTACTTTAAATTGCAACAGCACCATGATAAGTTGGCTTTCAGTTATTATTGTATAAAAAGCCACCCAAAATTTATTGTCATAAAACAACTACTTGATTATGTTCAGAGATTTGGATAAGGCACAGTGAGTATATCTTGTATTTGCTTTGTCATGTCTGGATCTCAATTGGGAAGACTAGAGAATAGGACTGATTGGTACATTTGCAGATGTCTAGTGGTTGATGCTGGCTCATGGATGGGGAACACTATATGACCTTTTCATATGGATTCTCAGTTTGAGCTACAGTAGGCTTTCTAGCAGAATAATGAGTGTAGACTGATTGTCTCTGTTACTTTTCTATCATTGCTGAGACAAAATACCCAGTTCCCAAAATTAAGGAAGGAAAGGTTTACTTAGCTCACATTTGTGGAGGTTTCAGCCCATAATCAGCTGGATCCAAGGCAGGGTGGCATAGCAGAGGGGCAACTGTTCATGGCAGCAGAAGATACCAAAAGCAACAAGAGCAAAGAGGGGAAGCAAACCTCTTTTCTTCCCTTGTATTGTATGCAGGCTATCCACCCTAGGATAGGTGCAGCCCTCAAGCCCCCATCCCAGCTCTAGACAGTGAACTAGTCACAAACTCTAAATTCAGCCACCACAAAAAGTCCATCTCCCATGACTGCATGAGACCTTGGGGGGACATCCAGACACAGATCATAACAGTGAGAATCCCAAGAGAGAAAGGTAGAAGGAAATAGCATCTTTATAATGTAGCTTGGTTACATAGTGGTAATTTTGCCATACTCTGTTGGTCAAGGCAGCTATCATTATCTTCCTAGTTTTAAGGGGAGTGTACATAGACCCCACCTCTCAGCAGGTATGATGCCAGTGTCCCAGGATAGGAAGAACATATGAAATGACAACAATCTTCGTGGCTCTTGCCAGAGATATATTTCTGGCCTATTGTAATTTGAATCTTAATTTTAATCAAAGACTCATGTGCTAAAGGTTTGTTACCCAGGATGGTGCTATAGTGAGGCAGTAAAAACTTTAAGAGATGACTAATGGAAAGTCTTAGATGGGCACTGTGGGATCTTGGTGTCATTATCTCTCTTTCTTTTTGTATACTGGCCATGATGTAAATTGCTTTGCTCTTCTGCACATTCTTCACTATGATATGCAGCCTTGCCATGGGCCCAAAAGCAATGCAACCAACTTACCATGGACTGAAACCTCTGAAACTGTGAACTAAAAGAAATCTTATCTCTTTATAAGCTGATTATCTCAGGTGTTTAGTTGTAATAATGGAAAGTGGGCTGACACGTGGCCTCTCTCAATGGTAGAAGGAAGTTTTTGTCAAAATTCTTGTTTTCTTATTGGGTGCAGATTCATGGGATCTTACTACATTATCAAAAATAGATGAGAAAATAAAAAATAATGAAGAACATTCTTAGGTAAGTGATATGTCTTAAACCAAGTATTATGATTGTAATACTTTGATGCTTTTGAGGTCCAATAAATAATAAAAATACTTGAAATTTAGCATTCATCTCTCTCACCTTGGATTCCCCAACTTTATTAAATATTATTCTTGCAATGTGTCTTTATTTTTTTGCTACTAGGGATTGAACTCACTACCTCATGCTTGTCAGGCAGGTGCTTATGCCGCTGAGCTAAATCTCTGGCTCCATGCAATATGTCTTTAAAGCCTCTCACTGTGTTGGTCATGTTCCTCTCATCTTCTCCAGTTAGTAAGCACTCTCTGAGAATACTACACCAGAGGGTAAAGATGAATTTTGTCTGATGCATAATGCAACTAACTATTTGTTTTTATGATCTATATAGACTAATTCTCTTAAGACTAGAATTTAAATTAAATTTTAGTAGCCACATCACATTATTGCCTTGTACAGATTTATGGTCAATTGAAAGTTTTGCATTATTTTTCATGTCACAGAATATGATATTTTTCATATAATCATGTTCAAATTCTCTCACTTTAAGTTTTAAAGTTGATTTTATGAATCTCAATATAGTCATTTACATTTATCCTGGAAAAATTTTTCAATGGATGGTTTTTAGTTTATTTTTATTGAGTTCATTTTTTCCTCAAAGATAAGGTGTCTCTTTTTTACTGCCTACTGTATTAACTGTCTTTGCCAATTTTGTGATACGCACAAATATTACTAGCATGCTGGTTATGTTTTTATCTAAGTTGGTCAGTGCAGGGCACAGAATAGAATCCTGGTGAGGTGAGCCTGACATGTTTTGTCTTCAGAGTGTCTGTTTTTATGAAACCATGATTCATTAACTTTTCATTTAAAAAGAAAGTAAATGCTATATTTGCCAGAATATGGTTTTCAGAATCTATTTAAATTGGTATCATTCATTCATTCATTCATGTTACAGATCTTATAGTAGGGGCTGCTGATGAAATACTAAAATGGGTTTATTAACTTTGTAGCTGTAACTCAAGGACATTCTCCTTTGAAAATTAGAGCTTTGCCTAGCCTTAGCCTTCTGGCACAGTTCCATTATTTCCTTAAAAGTGCTGGTGGTAGAATCAGATTTATGAATGTCATATTGATAAAACCAAGAAAGGGTCAGGGGACAGGAAATTGTCACCTTACTCAGGCACATCTTTGGGTAGGAGGTAGAATTTCAGGAAGTCTTCAAACACTTGATGAATTTTGTTTAAATTCTTACTGAATTTTGTTAAACTTGACATAACACAGAAATATAGTAGAACTCAAAGAAAACTGTTAACTTGTCCTGAACTTCATAGTAAATGTGAATGTTTTACTGCAGTTGGAATAAATCTTAGCATGTGAGGACTAGCATGCAACTCTCACTAAAATTAGTTTTCTTTTAAAACATCAACCCTAAAAATTTTCACTTGAGGTTTTATTCTGACTTCCTATCTGGGTACATAGTAATAGGCTAAATAAGCTTCTGGAAACAGTGCCTCAGGCCTTGAAAAAACAAAGTTTGCAAGTTTTATTGTACAACCAACTTTTTTCTTCAAAGCAGTAACTTTTTACTGTCTGGTTGTGCTCCATTACTATGCTAATAAATCTATAAGGATAAGTTGAGATTTTACTAGAAGTGAGTGTAACTTTTCTAAAACTAAGATACGGAAATTGCCATTTCATGATTAATACAAAATTTTATCATTTAGCTACTTTTTTCAACCAAAATTACATGTGTGCAGATGTGTATGTGTGTGCACTTTACTGTTGCTTTCTTTTTTGTCTTTCTTTTACTTAAAAGTGTTGTTCTTCCAAGGTGGAAAAAGGAGAAAACAAAATAAAGATGTTTCTTCTCACTTTCTCTAGTTCTGTTGTTTTTCTTTTTGGAGTCTTTATAGTGGCCCATTAAAAGTGATGAGATGCTTTGGATTTGAGATGGCTTTAGTGACAGGGTGGTTTTTCTTAGGTCTTCTCAGAAGCAGTAAAATGTTGAGAGATTCCTAAGAGAAAGGCAACAGAGATATAATAAGAAAGATAGATACAAATTGCTGCCATACATTCAAAGGTATTTCTTCAATCACTACATAGGTCAGTTCTAAACTAACTTCTCTGCCCTAAGAGAATGTCTACTCTTTATATTATTAATTTTCACTGTTTTTGTGGGAAAAAAAGAGTAAAGAGGAATGGGAGAAAAAGCAGAGCAGTGAGGAATGTGGGAAAAGATAAATGTGGGTGCAGTTTTAGTACCTTTTCTGTTACTATAATAAAATGACCAAGATTCAGTAATTTGTAAAGAATACAAGGTTAACTAGCAGTTCTAGAGGCTAAGAAGTTCAAGAGCATGATGCTGGCATCTGCTTAGCATCTGGTGCGGGTCTTCTTGCTGCATCATAACATGGCAGCAGGGATCACAGAGCACGTAGTGTCAGTTCAGGTTTCTCTTTCTTTTTATAAAGCCAATAATCCTGTCACATGGGGTCTACTCTCATGACCCCATCTAACCCTATTTACATCCCTACAGTCCCATGTTCAAATACCATCAACATATGGATCTGGTGATTAAGTCTGCACACATGAAATTTGGGAAACACATCAAACCATAGTCAGTGCCTTGTATAAGTAGAGGTAATCTATGTATAGAAACTTAAATGAGATTTCTTACAGAATTCTGAGCTTGAAAGTAATTTTGGTGAACAGTGTTCATGATTTTGGCCAATACACTGTCATATTTTGGTATCGGTCATACTAAAGCAAATTTAGAACTTCTGTGACTTCTCATACTATGAGACAGAAAGATGTCTGACAATAGTTCTGAACTGTCTGTGGGCTAATAGGAAGTTGAGCAGATAAAAGCAGTGGATATAGGCAAATTATAATATGCTGATTTATAAATTACATATTAATATTAGGTATGTACTTTCTTTTTTTGAATAGAGCATGAGTTTATCAACCTAGAAGAAGGCTTCTGCCTAAAGTCTAACTACTTTTATTAGTATGCAGAATGAGTTTAGCAAAATTATTGTGGTAAGCTTTCTATTGAATAGCAGTTATGATTTAGATCTAAATGCCCCCCCATCTTATGTGTTCAGATGTGAGAATTTCATAACATTGTTGGATAATGAGGTATCATACTCATCAGTAGGCTAATCCAATGACGAATTCCTAGCTGAATGTGCTGCTAGAAGGCAGGGTCTGGTCAGAAGAAGTAGGTCACCAGGGATGTGGCCTAGAAGGGTGTATTCTTGTCCCTCACTTTCCTTTTTCTCTCTCCCTCTGCTTCGTAGCTTCCAGAGGTTGAGCAGCTTTCCTCTATCATGCCCTTCCACCATGTTTTTCTGTCTTGGAGCCAACTAACTATGGACTGAACAATGGATGCTGGTGTATTTTGTCCCAATGGTGGAGAAGTGACTAATACAACAATTTATTCTTTTTCAGTGATTTATCAACTATTGCCTGCTAACAGATCTACTATTTGTACTTTTTTATTCCTCATGTTTTGTTCCTTTTAAATTTAGTCTTTAATTTATCTCTTGATGCCTTCCATTGTTGATTGAGAAGAAACAATTATTTTATTTCCACTGACAGTTAACTTAAAGAAGTACATGTCTACATGCGATGTTCTTTACTCCTTCTCTGAATAATGAATCAGTTTGAGAATCTGCTGAAAGCATGAGTTATCTTCACAAAAGTATACAACCCAATGTTGAATACAATTTCTGGTGGGTAAAATACCCTTAAAGGTATAGTGTTCTCAGATTCGTAACAATTTTGGAGGGAAATGTGGGACAACATAGTACGAATTAAGTATATTGTTAAGGGCTAAATCTGGTACAGAAACAACAGCAAACAGGTGTTGCACATCTTTGAACAGAACATTTATTCATGGTGTGGGAGTTTCTTTAATTAAAATATGATGAGAACAGCTGGACACCAGCTAGCACTGGCAACACAACAAGAATGTCAATAAATGCATCACAGAAGAAAACTTACAGGCACAGCTGTTTCTAATGGAGACTTCGAGGCTTTAGCCTTACAGAGAAGAGCTTCATCTTTTCCATTTCACTCACACTTGGTGTAGCATCTTTAATGTTGAAAATAAGCTGAGAACTTCCCCAGAATTGTCAAAAATACCACCAAGGGCATTCAGCCTTTGTAAAACTTTGGAAAAGAAGTTAATTCAGAACAACTCACCACCCGTCTTATTGTGATTCACTGAAAAAACAAAACAAAAAATGAGCTCCAAGACTTATGAATTAGTTGTCTCTTTTACCTTGTAGACCACAATCTCATTGGCAGCAGGAGAGGGCTTCATTCCAGGATGCAATGCCTAGAGAGGAGGGCAGGGAGCACTGGTGAGCATGTAATGGCAGCTCCTGAGGAGAGCACAGATGCAAGGCGCCCCAGGGTGGGGTCAGGAATGATCCCTGAGCAAGTCAGAGCACGAGGTAGCTGGTTCTGTTCCCTAGGTTTGCAGCACCATTCCCTAGGTTTGCAGCACCATTCTCACACTCAACCCTCCTCAGTTTCATTAGCTTTAAAATGGGGGGCTCATGTGAGATTGAAGTGAGGCAGTATAGATGGAAGTATTTGGAAATCTATAAATCATTCCTCTGATAGAAGAAGGCATGGCAGTCCTCCACTTTTACTTAATTGGAAAATGATGGTAAATAAAATACATTTCTCTGATGCCTTTTCCAGTGATCTCTTTTGAACTCGGTAAAAGTTCTAAATAAAGCAGGCACAACAAGGGAGCTTATACATAAGTATTCTTTTTTTGGTACAGGGAACCAAACTCACAACTTTGTGCGAGCCAAGCAGGCACTTAAACCATTGAGCCAAACTCCCAGCTCTACTTTGTAGAAGGCAGGGTTGCACTGTGTAGCTCAGGTCGGCCCTGCTCACGTTTTAGCCCAAGTTGGCCTTAAACTCACAATGCTCCACCTACCTTAGCCTCCTGAGTGCTGGGATTACAGGCGTGCATGCGCCACTGCACCTGGCTACATATGTATTCTTATTACTGTTATAGAAAACAAAATGATCACTTGAAAAATATGAACAAATAGGATCACAAATTTTTTTTCTTGATGTCTCAAAATGGATCTTAGCTTGCTTTGTATGTCACAGATTTTTAAAAAAGAAAGTCTATTTAAAGGAATTGAATTTTGAAATACTCATTATGTGCCAGGCATTTTCCCAAATACTTTACATGTTTCATCTCATATAATTATTACCACAAGAAGAAAATATTACATTTCTTATTTTACAGGTGGAGAAAGCTCCAGTTTAGGTGGCTTCCTACCACATAGTTGGGTATCAAAACTAGGGTTTAAGTTCAAATCTGTCCAATTCAAAAGCATAGTCTATGGCCATACCACCCTGAGCATGTTCGATCTTGTCTGTCAATTCAAAAACATGCGTTCTTCATACCGAACCATACCTTATTTCATCCTGAACATTTTATTCTTTAATGAGTCAGAATTGATTAAAATAGATCAACTAATCTCTCCATTCTAAAAGTATTTCTTAAATATGTATTATGTACAAGGCACTGCACCAAATATTGGAACTACAGAGATGAAATAAGATAGCACTCACTTTCAAAGAGCTCAAGACCAATGCTTCCCATATCTATATTTAGCAGTAAAGGGATATTCAATAAAGAGTGATAGAAGCACCTTTTAAGCGTAATCTAAATCCTTTTAATGAGCAAGACGCTTTCATTTTTTACAAGGCCTCTCTATCTATTATCATAGGATTACCTATTTGAGAGTTTATACAAATATCCTGAGATAGTCACATCACCAAATCTCATGCCACACTTGAGGTTTTTACTGGAGTGAATTCGTATACCCCAGTGATGAAAGAGAGAAGCATAATTGTGTTACATGAACTGACAAAGACAAACTACTTGCATTTCAGAGCTATCTAGTTAGCTTGAGCCTGGAAAGTCTTAGATAATTAGGTTTAGGTTCAATAAGATAAGATACAGCTATTCATGAATTTTGAGCAGCTACGCTGTGAGACAATGCCTCCCCATCATGTAGATAGAGCTACATTTTAAAAAGTATTTAGTTTGGTTGGTACTAGCTAGACATTTATCTCCACTGCTTACACATTTTGGACTTTGTTTCAGAACAAATTCAAATATTTCTGCCAAGAAATAAATTCTAATCTCTTAATGTCAAAATGTATCCGAAAAGACAGAGGGAGTAAGGTACAAGTGGCAAAACAAATATAATGCTTCTTACTAGAGCAATCTGCCAGCAGAGGGCAATATTAGTTTTCACACTTTCCTTACAACTGCACTGATTTTAAACCATTAAGTATAAAATGTCTCTTTGGTACAAATCTTAGGCTAGAAAATATTTTTGTTCCAGGCAAACGGGAGTTGGTAACATGATAGAAGTAAAGACCAGACATAATGTTGGTTATTAAAATTCGGACATCTCTGATAAGAATTAAAGCTTATTTATTTTTATTGCCAGGAAAACGCTAGAGGTTGATTATAATGCAGCTTGGAGGGTCAGTGTCACTTTATGGCACTTCTTTACTGTCCAGCATAAGAAATTCTCAATGGCTGTCCACTGAATAACTTGTAAATAAATAAATGCTGACCAAATATACACATGTGTACAGGTGAGATGGAAGCTAAGGCGGGTGGGATGAAAACTTCTCACACTTTTCATTCATTTAGAATGCAGTTATTTCTGTTCATGATTTTCCTGATTATTTCTGATGGCATATTGGAAAGTAATTTTTGTTTTCTTCCACCCATTTTAGGGTCGCCTTAAATCAGTGAATTCAATCTCCATAGCTTTCCATTAGTAAAGGGTGAATGCTGTTGCCTAACTTTCCATTGGAGAGTTCCAAGGGTTACTTAACATCGGTAAAGATGTTTGGCTAGACTAGATTTGTGAAAAGCTAGAGCAGGAAAATTAAAATGTTACTTACCAAGTGGTTGAATTAAATGAAACACTTGACAGAATTAAGCTCAGAAAGCAAGCTGATTTTTTTATTTATTAAAAGAGACGTAATATTAATTGAGTCAACGTGCATTTGCTGAATATCTTATTTTGTCAATTTCATTGTATAGATATATCATTATTAATTTGTTTCATAGGTTGATAGAAGTAATGTTGGTAGTTTGAGTTAGCTGGCACAAGGCCCATTTTTGAACATATGTTAAATGTGTTTTTAATTTTATACCCCCAGTTTTAACATATAGCTAAATATTTGGTGTTCAAGAATGCTTTTTGGGATAACTAAATGAGTTTTAATGCTTCCAATATCTCACTGTGCATTTGTTTTTAAAAATCAACCTTAAGGCATAAAATATTGGCATGATGAGAAGAAACTGTTTTCCGTACACTCTTCATGTTGAGCCTGTAAGTCACAACAAAATAAATTTGTGGAGATACTTTAAATATAGAACCACATGTCTTCAACTGGAGAGCTTGCAATAAGGTTCAGTGTGAGCAAAAGAATTTTCCTGAAATTTTCCCATCAAATCCCTCACCAGGATCATTTATAGAACTTGTTTTATCTCCGCACTAATTCTTTGCCTCAGTTAAGAGAGGACAAATTTCATAAGAAAATAACACACCTATGCTACCATCGGTAAGATGTTCTGTTGAAGCAACTTTTCAGGGAAGGTTTTGTATTATGCTAATCTAAGCACACTCTCATCTATAGGTAACCACTGCAAAGCAACAAGTGAGTATTGGGCTGAAGTTTGTTATTGGATACAGTCAAACTAACTGATCTCCTGCTAATGACTTCAGTATCATTAGGGCTCTCATGTGATTGAATAAAGCAGTTACAGTTAGTTATATGTGCGTTTTTTGAAAAAAAAAAAAAAAACTATGAATCTCTCCCATTCCCAATGTTTTAGTAATCTAACACTGTATGTTTAAAGCTTGCTTTCATGGCAGTGATTTGCCATATGGCAAGGAGCAACACTAGTATTGTTTTACAGCATATTTTCAATGTTATATCTTCAGTTTGATTTCCACTAGTCCTAACAGAATTTCTTTCAGCTATTCTGTCTTCTAAGTATATGACTATTCTGCACATAAAATATACTTATGATTAGCTGATTATTTATTAATTCATTTCATTATAGGGATGACAACTGGCTAATAAAATATTTTGTATTTCTGTATGTTTTATGCTTGTGTGTCATTAAATATTTTTAGGGCTACTTTTTGCAATTTATTTTATGCGTGACTTAAATTTTATATTTATAGAAAAGTTATAAAGATAGAAAGTTTCTAATATGCTCTACACTCAGGTTCTCATATTGGTAAGATAGATTTTTTACACCTAATGAACTGATATGGATACATTATTTTTAACTAAACTCCATATTTTATTCATATTTCTGAAGACTTACTCTTTTCTTTTCCAGCCTTTCATCCAGGGTTAGCACATTACACATCAGGCTCCCCCTATACTATGATAAGCGGTTTTGGGAGTATTCTTGGAAAGAAGACTAGAGATGCTATTCTTAACACACCGTATCAAGAGTATATGCTATCAGCATAACTTACCACTCTTCATATTAATCTTGATCATCTGACAAAGTAGCATTTGCCAGATTTCTCCTCTGTAAAGTTATTCCCCACTGTTTTATTGTATTCTTTCTGAGCAAGTTACGATGTGCTACCCACATTTTAGGGATGGTTACTTACTCTTCTTTACTTTGATCAGGGCTATCTATGTATGTTATTTGGCATTATTTTGTACTGTAGATTTGTCTATTCTCCTTCATTTACTTATTGATTAATTTATATCATTTTACACTCACTATATTGATTTTATACTTTGAATTATAATTTGATACTTATTTACTTTGTTGCCCAAATTGTTCTGGCTTTGATCACTGGAACAATTCTTTTAATTGGCATTTTTGTCCCTTTGGCATAGCTCACTTTTGTGTGTGTTCTGGTTTTTTGTTGTTGTTGAATTTTCTATATTTCTGACGCTGTAAAATGCTCCAGGCTCATGCTGTATATTTTCCACCTTAGCCTTACAATTAACCATTTCTTCAAGAATTCATGGCTCCTTTTATTGGAAATAAAATCTCAGCATTAGAAACCATTATTTGGGTACAAAGTGTTCTCACTGCTCTTGGGATATCATTATCTCTAGGCTTTCTCAGTCGATAGAGCAAGGAAATACACTGAGCACATTAATCTGCATATGTACATACACATGCTGTGTTTGTAGTAAGTGAAACATGAGTTAATAGTGGTGATTCAAACTCTAATCCATCACTATAGGATGTCTAGCTTTTAAGAGACTACTTTTTACTTGAAAAATATGCATTTTTAACTGACTATAGGCTGAAAATAAAGAGGACTTTTTTTTTTCAGAGGAAGCCAGAATTATTCAATTTCTTTTGACTAATATGATTTATATAGGAATAGATTCTTTAGAAAGAAGAAAAGGCAATAGGTGTGGATCCATTTTATTACATATTATTGAAGCCAGCATCTTTCTCTTTCCATTAATTGTAATGGAGGAAATATATGGAAGGTTGTGAACAGCTGTAGTTCCTCTGAAAATAGAACAAAAAGAAAGAGCCTTAAATTACATTAGAAGAAATATTAAGAAAATTATTGTGATAAAGAAAGTTACAGAATGTTGGAATGTAAGATAAGACAGAATATTTTCTCTTCTTTAAAATTAGGCCAGATTTCCAGCTGTCTCAAATAGTAAGTATTTTTCTACTTGTCAAATCTCTTTTTCCTCCCTGAATTCAAGGATTCTTTGCACATATAATCAGATCCTAAGCTTATGAAAAATTCCTATTTTGAAGACACAACAGGAGGTCTACAAAAGGAAAAGATAAGTTTCATAATTTTAAAAATTATATTTAGAAAAATACTGAAAAGAGAAAATGGATTATATATACCAGTTGAACTACACTTTAATGCCTTCTTATGCACTTTAATGCCAAGTAAATCTGTATAACAATATTGATTTCTTTC
Source organism: Dasyprocta punctata (assembly GCA_004363535.1). Lineage (NCBI taxonomy): Eukaryota > Metazoa > Chordata > Mammalia > Rodentia > Dasyproctidae > Dasyprocta > Dasyprocta punctata. The sequence goes on along the minus strand of RJWM01003583.1, from coordinate 83,737 downwards.
ATTTTAGTAGCCCTTTATGGTTATGAAACTTGTCACAAACACTAATGGATATTTCTTATGATTAAGTATATAAGTTAGTAAATATTCATAACTTCACACTATTCCTTTTCTTTAAAACAACCTTTTATTTTATTTTCATCTATGCGCCACTAAATTTTTCTCACACATAGTACTTGGACTACCAACCTGGCGGTAAGTAATGATATTTCATCGAAATAGGATGATTTACACAATTATTTTTAAGGATTATTAATTTTAAAAAAAAAAGGATTATTAACTTGCCCTACAAAACATCTGTTTTTCTGGGAATATCATGCTTAGGAAAATAGTAAGTTTAAGCCGGGCGTGGTGGCGCACACCTTTAATCCCAGCACTCGGGAGGCTGAGGTAGGCAGAGCGTTGTGAGTTCGAGGCCGGCTTGGGCTACAACGCTAGCGCAAGGCCGGCCTGAGCTACACAGTGCGACCCTGCCTCAAAAAACCAGGGCTGGGAGTTTGGCTCAGCGGCTTACGCGCCTGTCAGGCAGGCGCGAGGTTGTGAGCTCGATCCCCAGTGCCACACACACACAAAAAAAAAAAAAAAAAAAAAACAAAGTAAGTTTATTTTGTCTGGTGGTGATGTAATATCTTGAAAAGACAAAGACCCAAAAGACCTGGATTTTACTTTTGGCTATCTAAATACCATTGATGTGCTCTGGTACAAATTATTCTTCATTCTACTTTTAGTTTCCTCATCTTTGAAATGGCTGTAGAAATACTTATCGTTCAAGATTGCTGTGACTGTTAAATGTACTCATGTTCATGATTATACTTATGTGCTAAGAATATGTTTAAAGTATTCAGATGGCAGTTGTTATTGTTGTCATTATTATTAATCATAATGAATTCCACAATTCATTGAAGAAACATTATTGAATTCCTCTTGCATAAAAATGAATCAAACCCTATGTGTTTATACAAATGAATAAAACATAGACCTTATTCTGAAGGAATTCATGACATTGTGGCAAGAATATAAAATTAGCTTGAATTTATAACTAATGAGAAAGAAAGCCCAGAAAAATACTTGGGGAAGGATAGTCTGATTTGAAACAAAAATACTTTATGAATAATTCACAAAACAAAAGAAAAATTGCAATAATATTTTCTTCTGAAAAAGTGACTATAGTGTATGTCATATTAATGATGAAACTACACAATTTAAGATAAGATAATTGAGTATTTTAACAGGGAGATAGATCTTTGCAAAAAAGGAGGTGACCAAGAGATGAAGGGAAGGGAGAGGAAAAGGACCAAGAGGAATAAAGATGTGTTAGTGTACCAACTCCTCATAATGAATGTAATCATTATGTACTGTAAACATTTACTAATAAAATAGAAACAAAACAATAAAAACCAAAAAAGTGATTGTGTGTTTCAAAGTGTCACTATTAAAATTTTCACTTTTACTGTAAAATGACAAAGAAAGTATGGACTAGAGACAAAAGAAGAATAAAAGTATAAAGAAGAATGATGAGCTATAAGAACTTAGACAGATGACCTTTTTTTTTCTTTCTTTCCTTTTTTTTTTTTTTTTTGGTACCAGGAATCGAACTCATGACCTCACGCTTGCCAGACAGGTGTTGTGCTGCTGAGCTATATCCCCAGCCCCAGATGACCTAACTTTTTTGCAGGAATTTCATCTTCAATTTCCTGTCCTATAAAATCACTGTGTTGACTCTCTCAAAGTTTTGGAATAAAGTGTAAAGTAATTTAATCTGTTAATGTATATAAAGTACTTAAAATAGTTTCAGAAACATAGTAACTAATAGATATAGTAACACTCAACATTAGTACATTTGGTGAGGTGGAATAATGACAATTAAAAACCCAAAATATACTTCTAATATTATCTTGATTTTTAAAAAGTATCTTGGAAAAGTCACTGTCTGGACCTCAGTTTTCTCTTTGCTAAATAAAATTCCTTGTGTTAGTCAACTTTCTATTACTGTGGTAAAATACCTAAGATAATCAAATTAAGAGGAGGAAAGGTTATTTTGGCTGATACTTTCAGAGATTTTGGTCCATGGTTGCTTGGTCCAGTGGTATCACGGTACATTATGGTGAGGGAATAGAGAGGAAAGCTGTTCGCCTCATGTGGCTGGGGACAGGAAGGTAGAAGCAGGGAGTGGGAGTAGGTGGGGGAGAGGAGAGAGAAGAAGGGAGAAAGAAAAGGAGGAAGAGAGCTAGGAGGAGAAGGAAGTAGAGGAGGGGAGAGGAAGGGAGTGAGAGGAGGAGAAAGGGAGAATCTCAGTATCTCCTCCTTCAAGGGCTGCCTCCAGGGACCTCACTTTCTTGCACTTGCACTCTACTCACTTCCTTCAGATTCTACTACCCCTCAAGCATGCCACAGGCTGATGACCAAGCTTCTACATATGGCCCTTGGGGTCATATCCCATTCATACTACAGCAGTCCTGAAGTAGAAAAATAATCTTTCAAATTCTTCCAGCTTTTGAAATAGGATAAAGGAGCTGGGCATGGTGGCGCATGCCTTTAATCCCAGCACTCAGGAGGCTGAGGTAGGAGGAGCGTTGTGCGTTCGAGGCCCGCTTGGGCTGCAGCGTGAGCAAGGCCGGCCTACATAGTGTGTCCCTGCCTCAAAAAACCAGGGCTGGGAGTTTGGCTCAGTGGCTTAAGCGCCTGCCTGGCAGGCCCGAGGCTGTGAGTTCGGTACCCACAAAAACAAAACAAAACAAACAAACGAACCAGCAAAAAAACCCCAAAGGAATAGAATAAAGGAGTGACCTTATGAGTACAGTGAGAGTGGAGGGGCGTTTGGGAAGACATCTTGGGAGGGGTTCTTAAGAATAAATTTTAATTTCTTCAATGTGTTCTTTTAGAAAGGGAAGTGAAGGTTTTCGTTTGTTGCTTTGTTTGTTTGTTTTTGTTCAAGTATCTCTTTCTTATTAAACACACAGCTAGGCTTTATAAGACTTACCCTCAAATAGTGTGAGAATAGCCTTTAGTCTCTTCTTTGTCCTCGTTTTGGACTGGAAGGGAGTACAGAGCTGAGAAGACCACAACTGAAACACAAACCAGACTCACAGGCCCTAAAGAACTAGAGTCCCAGCTGAGCCAAAGGGGAGGCTCCCTCTGGGTGTGCTACCAGACACATGCTCCCTGTGTCCTGGCCCTCTTACTGTGAGCCAGTTCCCTGTTTCTCAGGCAGTGTGCTTCCTGCTCCCTTACAGAAGACAGGAGTTTTGCCTATATAAGGAGGAGAGGATGGGACTCTTGGTGCTTTCCCCCTTTGTGTCTGTCCCCCTCACTGACCACAGGCTCTGTGGCTTCATTAAAAAAATAAAAGCAGAGTGCTACATTCCCCAAAGTATGCCATGCAATAGTTATTCTGTGCTTTCTTCTCTTCATATTAGTACCAAAGGAGAATAAGAATGTAAACATCTGTTTTACATAAGCCAATTCCAGACTTATAACTTGATTAGTATAAGCAAATATTTGATGTGATTAACTTTCCAGTTACAACATGATGGCTTTCTGTCCTTTTATTGCCTTTTAAAGAGAGACAAAGGAAGAACAAATTTAACTTTAATTTTTTTAGTATAATAGCACTGCCAAGTATAATCATGATGGTTGGTATGAAGGTACACTACTTTTTATTCCATGGTAATAAGTTATTTACCCTGTAGAAATGTGCTAAAGTAGACACAAAACATGAGACTCCTTACTTACAGAACCAGATGTTTTGGGAAGGATCACTAAGGATAACATCAAGCCATTTAATGATTTGTAAACACTGCCTTATAGCAACCATGTTTTTTTAATTTTATGGAAAAAAGGTAAAACAGAATTTCATAGCAAAATAATAGGGGATTAACAATAGTTTGTACATTACATGTTGTCATCTTCAAAGTAGTTACTCAGAGTACAAGATATGGGCATAAAAAATTCTCCAATTAAGATTAGCACAATCCTTCCTTTTCAATGACTAGCTTGCATTTTTTCCTCCCTTTTCCCTTCCTTCCTTTCTTCTTTCCCCCTTCTTAGTTCCTTTTTCCTTTTAAACAATTCCTTCCCATTTCATACTATCTGTTGGACATTATTTATTCTTTCAATTTCTCACACCAGGCAGACAATATGATGTTTACACATGTGAGTCTGATTTGTTTTCTTATGAGTATGGTCTCAGGTTGCATCTATTTACATAAGTCTCAAGTTTACCCTACTTTATGGCTCAGTAGTACTCCACTGTGTTAAAATACCACATATTTTTTATCCATCCCTCAGTTGATAGGCATTTGGGTTGTTTCCATGATTTAGCTATTATAAATTGTACTGCTACAAATGTGGGTACACATATAATACTGTGGTATGATATTTTTAATTATTCTGGGGAATACCCAGAAGGGAAATAGCTGGATCAAACGGGACCGCTAATCCTAGCTTTTTGAGGAATCTCCATACAGATTTCCACAGTAGTTGCACCAGTCTGCATTCCCACCATCAGTGGAGAAGTGTTCCTTTTCCCCCACAGCCCCGCCAGCATGTTATTTCTGATTTCTTGATGACAGATATTCTTTCTGGAGTAGGTTGTAATCTCAGTGTTGTTCCAATTTGCATTTCTCAAATGACCAATGATCTTGAATATTTTCTCATATATTTATATGTCATTTGCATTTCTTCATCTGAGAAGGGCATATTCATCTCAGATGCCCATGTTTGGATTGAGTCTTTGAATCTGAGGGGTCTGATTTTTTTCAGTTCTTCATATGTTCTAAATAGAAGTCCTTTGAGGGACAATTGGCTAAATTTTTTTTCCCATTCTGTGGTTTGCCTTTTCACTCTGTTGGTGATTTCTTTTGATGTGCAAAAGCTTTTTAATAAGATGAGATCCCAGTTGTTGATTCTTTGAAGTATTTCCCATGCAGTCTGGATTTTTTTCATGAACTCTCTGCCTACCCCTATGTCTTCAAAATTTCTGCTTACCTTGTCTTCCAGTAGATTTAGTGTTTCTGTTTTAATATTTAGATCTTTATCCTTTTAGACTTTACTTTAGTGAACAGTGAAAGACATGGATCTAGTTTGTCTTAGGTATGTAGAGAGTTCGTTCATCCAGCATCATATATTAAAGAGGCTATCTTTCGTTCAGTGAACATGTTTGTCCCCTTTGTCCCTTTGTCAAAGATAAAGTGGCAGAGTGTGTTTGTAGTTGTGTCTGCCTGTTCTAATCTGTTCCACTAATCCTCAGGTCTCAGGTCTGCTTTTTTTTTTTTTTTTTTTTTTTTCTGGCAGTACCAGGCTGATTTTATCACAGTAGCTTTGTGGTGTAATTTCAAGTCAAGGATTGTGGTGTCTCCTGCCTGGCCTTTGCTTTTGCTATTCTAGGTCTCTTCTGGTTCCAAATTAATTTTAGGAATGTTTCCTCTAATTCTGGGAGGTATTAGAGCAATCTTCTTTAACACCCTTACTAAGTCAGTGTGTTTCCGAGGTTGGTTTTTCAGGTCCAGTATAATGAGTGATTCCAATTAGGTGATCAGTTAAAATACTTAACAATAAACAATTTTATCTTCTCCAGGGCAGGTAGAGAATTTCAAAGGAGAAAGCTGAATTGGACAGATTTTAGCCTTGGCTTTCAGCAAGTGTGCTTGACTGCTTTTTTTTTTTTAAAGGTTACCTTCTCAAATGCCTTTTTACCTTCTCCCATAGGTCGAACATTAAAGGAAAGAGACTTTTGAGGATAATTTGCCGATTATTAGTAAGAAACTGATAATATTCCACTACCTGCTACATGTCACTGCAAAGTCTATCAATACATATATGAACTCCAGGGAAGCAACTCACTTCACTGGAAACCCTGGAACCTTGCAGGGGGTCTAAAACAGAAGTGTTACCTTTCTTTTTCCTTTTGTCTTTATCCCCAGAGTTTTTCAAGGGTGCTTGAGATTTGCACTTATCTGGAGCTACTTATGCCATTTTTTTTCATAAAAAGCAACTAAAAACTACCAAGTAGTGTTGTAGTCATATTCTCTCCTTGTATTGTACGTGACTATTGTTCTAGTTCATAACTTACCGCCAGAGGGCAGCACTGCAAATCGGTGAAGAACACAGGCTCCGGAGTTAGAGTTCGAGCATTGGCTCCATTGCTCGCTAACACTGACTTAGGTAAATTGCTTAAATCCTCCAATTCTTATTCTCCTTAATCAAGCGTGTTTTTAGTGTTATTATTACAACTGACTCCTATTTTATCCTTTTTCCTAATTTATGACTCTTATGCTTTCTCTCACACATTGCCTGAAAATTTTTGCTAAAGTATAACTCTAATCATTTCTCTCTTTAATTTAAAATCCTTCAGTGTCTTTTTGTGCCTTCAGGATGTAATCCAAGTCCTTATCACTCATATCCTTGGCTACTAACAATGCATGCTGGTGTCCTTGTTGCTCTTTCTCCACATTCTAACCCAACCTGCAAATCCATGAATTGGCCATGTCCTTTCTCCCTCACCTTCAGTCACAGTGGAGGCCTGGTAAATTTTTACACTTTTCACACTTATTTGAGATGCCACACTTTCTGGGACAAATTCCTTGATCTGTCTTTGCTAAGACAGGTGCTCATTTTATTTGCTTCTTTAGAAAGCTAGATTTTATCATTCAGCAATTGTTACACTGTTTTCTCTGCCTGACTGAACTGTAAGTGACTTGAGGGCAGGAAATGAATTTTCTTTCCCTAGTACTTAGTATAATTCATGTAAAAAATAAATATTCAATATGTTTTTGAGGAATGAATAAGTAAATGACTAATAGAGTTTTGAGTTCCCAGACAATAGAGCTAATTTTAGGTTATTAACTATGCCATTTTAGTGGGCCTCAGTTTCTCTGTCAAATAAATGGTCATATTGAAGAATATTCAAGAATTCCTTGGATTATGTTAGCTTAGTGGACACCGCCTGCTCACCATTCCTTATCTTGTTGGCTTCTTCTGCCTCAGTAAAGGATTCTACCCAGAGTCCAACCAACTTCTTCAAGGTATACTCTGAGAGTGTCTTTTCTCAGGCTTCTCCCACATGTCTCTTGTCTGGGTTCCTCTGGGCTTGTTTCTTGATGTCTTGGGGCAGAATGCCAAGCAAACCAGACCAGTACCCATGTAAGTGGAACCTCAAAGTATATGGTGTTTATGCTCCATGGAGTAAAACTCTGACAAATAAGTGGGAGGTCCTTCCCCCTATTACTGCATTCTCTCCCCTTTCTCCCTCAAGAACAGTCTTCAGGTATTTGTCATAGGGATTTCAGTTCTGTGGAACTGAGTGACCAGTAGATTATGGCAGTGACTAACGTGATCATGCACCCTTATGTTGACTCTTATTCTTGCTTCATTTCCCCTACCTCTTAGACCTGTCCCCTGGGATCACATACCAGGCCTTCATCTTTGCTTTCTGGGGAGTTTTGGGTGAGATCGTCAGAGAATGTTACAGCTAAAATAATTTCAAAAATTGTTTACTATGACCTGTTAATGAAACAATGAATGAAACAATGAGTGACTAAAGCAAGTTTAGATTCACAGACCAGTGCTGCTTTTATGCTTATCAAGACTTTTTTAATGTAAAAAAGTATGGAAGGGGCTAGGATTTATTAACTTGCCCCCCCTCTAGACAGTCTTAAACTCAATCAATTCTTTCTTCCAACGTGTATTCTTGGTTTTTCTTAGCTGACCAATGCCAAAATATAATTTAAGAAATTTATTTACTCCAAGATATGAATAAGATTTCTGTTCAAAGAGGTACCTTGTCTCCAGAGTCTGTATCGGTCTCTTGAGCCTATAGAGGCCTCTTCTGTGTCCCAGGTAATGCATCATCAATTATATGAGCCTAAAGTAGAGATATACAGTTTGGATTACAGAGGTTACATGCATATTTCTACATAAATGCATATATAAATAAAAATGCCTTTCATGCATTGAATATTCCTTTTCTTTGTTACCCTATTTCTCAGCTACAGTGATCTGTGGACATTAATCATACTCTTTTGTGCTTCTGCACAAAGGTGGTAATGAAGCTACTATATTAGTCGGCTTTCTATCACTAACAAGATGCCTGAAATGATCAATTTATAAGGAAGGAGAGTTTGTTTTGATTCACAGGTTTGGAGGTTTCAATCCTTGGTAAGAAGATCTGATGTTTTGGGGCTTGTGGTGAGACAGAACATCATGGTAGGGGGCACGTGGCAGAGGAAGATGCTTGTCCCACGGCAGCTGGGATGTGAAAGAGAAAAAAACAAGAAGGGCCTGGGATCCCATAGTTCCTTCAAAGGCATTCACCCAGCGACATAACTTTTTTTCCATTAGCCTCTACCTCCTAAAAGTTCCATCACTTCCCAATAGTACCACAAGCTGGGGATCAATCCTTCAAAATGTAGCCTATGGGGGAACTTTCACAGTCCCAACTCCAACAGGTAATGAAGACCTTTTATAAACAGACAAATGAATACATGAACAAACAAATTCTCTCTAATTATCTGTCTCTTCCAATGTGTTGTGCCCCCAATGCACGTACATATGTTCAAGCTTCTAAAGCTGTATCCTAAAATGGACATCATAGAAATAATATTTCACTTTTATCGAGTGCTGTTGACATTGCCAGCCACTGCACTAAATGCATTGTTTCATTTTATTCTTAGGAAAAAGAGGACAGCGATCCAAGAGGGGGGAATCAAATGATGTTAGTACTATCATTGTCCTAGTTTACCACCTTTAGAGAGTTTCCAGGACTCTACAGATGAATGAAAGTGAAGTCCTGGTAGGGCTTAGCAGTCTGCCTGAGTTGATGGAGTTGAAAGTCCAGGGAGAATTAGGCAGCTGGAGTTTGTAGGACAGTGTACCGGAAAGAGTAATGTGAATACAGAACTTCAGAGATCTTAAGAGGCACTCCCTTGATTATTTAGCTGAGGACTGGTCAACATATGAATGTTAGGAAAGAACCACTGAGAAGATTAAAGGTGACAATACCCAGAGATGGGCATATAATGTCTGTTCCCACCAGCCACCTGGAAAATTCATGATTTATAGAGTATAGGTCAGAGAACATAGATGGATCTTTTCTCAGTAATGGGTAATAATTAACACTAGACTGAAGGCTGCTTTGGTCCCATCTAAAAAAATTTAAAAGCAAATCCTAAAACTGCTAAAAGGTCAAACTGTTTTCACATAATTTTATGATGTCCCTGAAAAGTTTGAAAATATTAATAAGAATGCAAAGACCTTATCTGCTATATCTGCAGCCCTAATCTAAGGTCCTAATGCTACTTGAAAGAAGGCCGTGATAGGTTAAGGACATATGCTATAAATACTGAAGCAACCACTAGTAAAATACTAATTAACAAGCATCGGGGATAAAATAATAAAAATCATTCAAAACGAGGCAGAAAAATAGAAAAAGAAAACAAAGAACAGATAAGACAAAAAACGATTTCATGCATTGAAATTTTCAACTCTAGACATCAATCAGTATACTAATTTAAACTCAAGCATATCTTTATTGAGTATAAATAGACTAAAGACACTAATTAAAATGCAGAAATTGTTAGATTAGATGAAAAAAGCAAGACTCAATTTTATGGTGACTACAAGAAATACACTTTATGTATAACACACAAATGGTTTTAAAAAGAAAGGATAGAAAATAGTATGTCAGTCTTATTCTAATCAAAGGAGAGCTAAAGTGGCCACATTAATATCAAAGTATATTTCAGAATAAAGAATCTTGCCAGGGAAAATGAAGGTAACTTCATAATGATAAAAGTGGGAGTTAATCAAAACAACCTAACCCAAACTGCTTTTCATACACAGCTTCAAAATTCATGAAGCACAAATGGTAAGGTGATACAGACAAATTCACAATAGTAAGCCATATTTTAATATTACTCCCAATAACGGATCCCAGGTAGGTAGAAATCAGTAAAGATATCAAAGATTTGAATGTATTAAACAACTTAACCTAACCAACATTTATAGAACAGCATTCTTTTCAAATGCTCCATAAGGGGACTATTTATAGATCATTTAATCCTTATTAGGTAAGGGGTCTCATTATTTCCATTTACAAGAGAACAAAAGCAGGCATAATGAAGTTAGATCGCTGGGCTTGAAGCCCAGGCTATCTGATCAGAACTTTTAATCTCTAGGCTCTATGACCTGATCGCTCTTGAGCACCTGGAATAGCTCAGGTCTCTGTGACTCAGAATGAAATCCTTTTTAAATAAACAAAGGAATGGACTACTCAAATAGCATTCTCTACATACTGTTTGGAGAGGAAATATGTTCTCTCTCTCCTCTCTTATTCCCACTCAACTCAAATGGCTTGTCTGCTTCCTTTTAGTGACATGACTTATAGGTGTCATAAAGTCTGGTCCCACAGCCGCTGGATCTGAAAGAGAAGACAGTTGCAGACTATAAATGGCTCAGGGGAGCTGGTTCTTCCTTAAGCTCTATGCCCGTTGGATGTGTGGTCTAATACACGTTTAAACACAGCTCAAGATGTCTGTTCGCCCCTCTATGCATGCTTGGATCCAGACGGTAGCTTCTTTTCTGGGAAGGAAATACGCAGCTGTTAAAAAAATGAACTCTTTAGCTCGTGATTGACTTTCTTTGCTTACCCGCTCACATCTGTTATTAGTACTAGAATGTATATAATAATCACAACACGGAAGAACATTGTGAGGTTTTCCAGGGTGAGGTTTCCTTATTTATTGGCGAGAAAATGCCATAGAGGCGAACGCTTTTGTGATGGATCTTTCGGGGAGACCTGGCATGTGGCTGTTCAGTGGGAGGACATGTGAAATGAGGATATTATTCCGCCTCCCCACGCTTTCTGGTGGGCTCAAACTACTCGGTAAACGCGAATCTCGACAATGAAATACAAAATCAAATTTCTCTTAAGATGAATTCAGTATGTCTCATTCTTTTTTTCTTTTCACGCCATCCACCGCCCCTTCCCCCCACCTTTCCATCATGTAGCGGCATCCAGCTTCCTTCTACAGGTATCGTGTGTGTTTGTGTGTTTGTGTGTGAATGTGTGTGTATGTATGTACTGGGGGAAGGGGTGAACCTAGGACCTTTTTCTGTCCTATGATAGAATGGGTTTCGAGATGCGATCCTCTTGCCTCAGCCTCCCAGAGTGACAGGTTTACAAGGCGTGCACCACCAAGCCTGGCTGGTGACCCCAGATCTTGCTGGACTCCCTCACCTATCTCCTTCTTTTCCTGAAGCTCCAGTTCTGTCCCGCTCCTCCCTCAGCCCCGAAGTCCCCAGGAGATCAAAGAGTGCCAAGAAAGGCTGCAGCAGAAAGTTTGAGTTTTGCAGCTCGCCCTCCAGGCTGGGCTGAGCGGTGGGCTGGGGGACAAGAGGCTGGACTGGGGCGTCTGGGCTTCTGGGGCGAATTAGGAAAGAAGCATGTGGAACGAGTTGTGCACATTAGAAAAGGAGAATTCCCTTTGTGCCGGTTAGTGCCGCGTCCCTCAGCCTAGGTCTTTGCAACACATTCTCGAAATCCATTGTTTACATTTTAGGGGGCTCGGTGGGTTGGGAAGGGCGGGTGGAGCAGACTTCCCTCCGTCCTCCGCCCTCTCGGGGTACTGAAGGGACCCTAGAACCCGGAGAGGGGAAAGTGGGGGAGGGCGGGGGAGGGAGGGGGCGGCGGCCGGCCAATCAGGACGCGAGGCCGAGCCGGGCTCGGGGCGAGCGTGAGCGGCCGCAGTGGAAAGCTGGGAGCTGCAGGCGCGGCGGCAGAGCGGCGCGGACTCGGCTGGGAGCGGCCCCGGGGCATGGACCCGGCTCGCGCTCTGCGCCCCACGCCGCGCGGACCCGGAGGAAGCCGCACCCAGACAAAAGCGGCCGCGTCCCTGCCCGGGCCAGCGCCCCCGCTGGAGGGAGTCGGGCTTGGAGCTCGTAACTGATTCTCAGCCCCAAACTTTTCTCTGGTTGAGAGCCTGCAAGAGTCTGATGAGTAACTTGGAGAGGAGATCCTCTGTCTGTTGAGGAGGAGGATTCTGCACGGTGCTTAGGCACTCGGGGGGGAAAAACGCAAAAAGAAAAAAAAAATGATTTCCTGGGACGTTGCCCACACAGTATTCGTGTTTGCTTTTCTTTATTCTTCTCTAGCTCAAGATGCGAGCCCCCAGTCGGAGGTCAGGGCTGAGGAAATTCCCGAGGGGGCGTCCACCTTGGCTTTTGTGTTTGATGTGACTGGCTCCATGTATGACGATCTGGTTCAGGTTATTGAAGGGGCTTCCAAAATTTTGGAGACGTCTTTGAAAAGACCTAAGAGACCTCTTTACAACTTTGCTTTGGTGCCTTTCCACGATCCAGGTAAGGGAAACATTTATTCTTTGTACTCGCTATGTTTCATGATTGTAGCATTTCTTTTGCTATGAAATTGTTTTACTGCCAGAAAGTTTCAAAGCCATTGAAAAAAATGTGCCTCTGAAGACACTTGTAACAAAGCGTTGCCTGCCGGCTTCTGAGTTTGCTCTCTGATCCACACCTTCTCTGATAGCTCCGCGTCTCGGCCATAGAGTAGGTACTTAGGAAACTCGAACAGTGATGCCCAAACCTGAAAACCTGGACTTGGAAACACAGAACCAAGAGTCTTCAGCAGCAACATCAAAATCAGAGTTAATTGGCTTGTATTTTAGAACTAAAGAATGTTTAATTGCCAAGGCAGACCTCGGCCGTGGGTGTTCTGCAGTAATGCTAATTGGATGTGCAGGAGTAAATTCAGGTTGAAAGCACACTGTGAGGATAACTCTCACGCAAGGGGGGAAACTTTGTGTGACGCAGAAGGAAGCCAGTAAGTAGTAACTGCTAATAGAGCTGAAGAAATGAAAATGAGAGAGAGAGAGAGAGAGAGAGAGAGAGAGAGAGAGAGAGAGAGAGAGAGTCCATTCATTTCTTCACTGACTCTATTCATCGTTGCAACAGGTCATCATCAGTTAGATTCACGGATGGTTGTAAACATTATGCCCATGTCTCATGCAGAGAAATGCACATGACTTGGTATGTCTGTGTTCTTTAAAGGGAGTTGAAGCAAATAATAATAACTTTATTTTGTGCCCTGAAGCTATGGGTTTCAGCTGCTGCACTGTAATATGATCCTATTTACTTTTTTCAGTTTCTCAGTAAAGTAGCACCTCACCCTGAGGCTCTTAGGAACCCTTATTGTCATCGCTGAGGGTAGCATTACAGGGGAAGCCGTGGGGCTTGCTATCGAAAGTCCACCTGAGTTTCATTAGCACAAGTTGCTGCCCAGTTGAAGAAATACAGCAGTGATTTCTTAAAAGTCCTCCCCCACTGTTCTCCCACATTTTTCCTGCTTTTGAAATTCTCTCTTCACTACAAGAGTTTAACACAACTTCTTCACCACAAGAGTGTGATGTTGAGAATCTCAAATTCTTTCCTTGTGCATTTGGCAAGCATGCATGAGTTCAAATTATTGCTAAGTTTTACATGTAGTAGAGTTCAGCTGTTTAAAAAGATGGCACTGGCAGAAATTTAGAGGGAAATAGAAATTTCTGTCATTTTCATGTTCTTCAAATAATGAAAATAGTAGCCTAGCTTATTTTACAGGGATTTACACATGTATAAGTAATTTCTACATTGATTAAACATGCAGTGTCCTTTATATATCAATAAAGAATTGGTTAGTTGTTTCCTGTGTTTGCTGTTTTAGTGAAACATCTCATTTGTTATGATTCTTCAGGTTATAAAATGTCAAGATGTCAATGGTGTTGTAGTTTAAGGCGTTTGTTATTTTGGAAGACCTTAAATATATTTCTTTTGTAGGGATGCATCTGAAGTTGGCTAAAATATAAAGCAAAAACTGTTCTCTGTAATTAACACTACAGTTTACTTTTCTCTAAAAAATTCTTTTATGAAAATATGTTGCAAAACACAAAATATAAAATTTGACTTAAGTAATAAATTGAAACTGGGATATCATGATATTTTGAAGCGTTATGAAGAATTATTCTAATGAATTGTACTGTGGAGTGCTGTCTTCCAGTTGTTATCAAATAGGGAGGTTTGCACATTGCTGCTGTTGACTTTCCTATGGTTTAGCAATCATGTTCAAAGAAGGGAAATTTGGCATGCAAATAAGTGTTGACTCATAAACTAAAGGTTTTTGAATTAAATTATATGAGAAAATCATTAATTAATACTGGTTTATAGTTGTAAAATATAATTGTGTATAAAGTTCAGTACATTATTGAATGTATTTCTATTGTTTTTCAAAGTTGGGAGGAGTGATAAAGGGTTTATATTACCTAAATCTATCTAAACTACTTTCAAAGATAGAGAAATAACAAGTTAAAGCATGTTATGAACCTTTAATTTAGCATTCACTTTAATAGATTGTTTCATTATCTGTGTTTGACGTTTTTTCTTTCTCTCTGAGTGTTTGTGTATGTGTGTAATGATTCTCTGGTACTTGATTAGGTTGCTGTGACAGGAAGGGCCTTGTGTGGGGCGTGGCCGTTCTACTGAATGACATTAGAAAAATCAACTTATCTTCTTGAATCTCAGTTTCCTCAACTATAAAATGATAGAACTGCATTTAAACATTTGTAAGGTCATTTCTAATTGTGACATTTTTTGATCCTCTGTTTCACAGAAGGTTGTTTTCTACAGTCTCTAACACATGTTTGTATGATTGAGTGATAAATCTGACATGGAAATAAGAATGAGTAGAATTGAATATTATATCAGTGACTTTGAGTTGACATTTATTATCACATTTAGCTTGATTTAAAAAAAGATAAGTTCTGGAACATAGTCTAAATCTTTTGATTAAAAACCTTTATGTCCCTGCAGATGACTTCTCGTGCTCCGCATTATCACTGGGGGCAAGGTGCGTGTTTGTGTGTGGGGGTATATTGAAAATACATGAAAAACGTAGAAGAGAAGGAAAGTTTAACAAATTGACAGTGAGGTGATAAAACCATTTGGAAAATGCTTGTAAGAAAGCAGTGTTAGAGGTCTAACAACACTACTGGTATGTGGGGAAAAGGGTTGTAGAGACAGCCAGGGATTAGGAAAAGCAAAGCCAATGTTTGTTTTCTTGCTTTCTTTTCTTTTCTTTTCTTTTTTTTTTCTTTTTTGGCAAGGTCTCACTAAGTCACTAAGGTGGGCTCAATCTTGCTATTCTCCTGCCTCAGCCTTCCAAAATTCTGAGACTACAGGTGTGTGCCACCATTCCCAGCTCATGGAAGCCAATCTTTTGATGTTAACTATAATTAAGACAGTTTCCCACTTCCAAATCACATTTATGTATTAATTTGCAACAATTTTATTGAGATGCAATTCCTTTGTCATATAACTCACCCATTTAAAATCTACAATATTCGTGGGAGATTCAACCATCACCACAGTCAATTTTAAAACATTTTGATCATGTCAAAAAGAAAACCAGGACTTTTTTGCTGTCAGTTTTCTATCTGCCTATCATCCCTGGCCAGTCCTAAGTAACCACTCCTCTGCTTTTCTGTCTCTTTAGATTTTCCTGTTATTCAGCTTCATATGAGTACAGTCATATAACATGAGAGTTTTTATGCCTACTTTCTTTACTTTCCTTAAGGTTAATTTATGTTGTAGCACATCAGTACTTCACCCATTTATTTACTTATTTATTTAGGTTTTATGAGGCAGGATCTTGCTCTGTAGTTCAGCTTGGCCTTGAACTCATTAGCCCAGGTTGGACTTGAACTTCCTGAGTGCTAGCATGCACCACCACACCTGGATCTTCACTCCTGTTTATGGCCAAATAATATTCCATTGTATAATGTACCATCTTTTGTTTATCCATTAGTTCATGATGGATATTTGGGTTGTTTCCCACCTATTATAAAAAATGTTATTATAAATATTCATGTACAAGTTTCCGTGTGGACATGTTTTCATTTCTTTTGGATGTACACCTGGTGTGGAGCTGCTGGTAACTATGCCTAATTGTTTGAGGACCTGCCAAGCTGTTGTCCAAAGCAACTGCATTTTTTCATGTTCCTACGAGCATTATATGAATTCCAGATTCTTCACATCCTCATTAACATGTTATAATCAAACTGTTGGATTCTTCTATATTAATTTTTTCTGTGGTTTTTACAGCACTGAAAGCATATTTCTTTCTTCCGCAGAACACAGTGTTATGGGAGGGCTGGTGGTCTCTTTTTACTGCAGCTTCTTTTATTGCTCTGTCTCTTATTTCCCCTCCTCTCTGGAGGACAGGGATCAGAGGCAGGAAAGAGAAGGGGGCAGTATGTTTTAATGAATTGTTTTATAGAAAAAAAGTTCTCTTCTTTTTTTTTCTTTCATGATTATGTTTCCACTTTCTTTCCCCAATATCCAGTCTACCTTTATCTATCCACCCATCCTTCTATTGTGTTTCACGAATTTCTGGGGATACAAAAGGACATAAAAGACAGAATCCCCTGAACTCAGGAGGCTTGCTTTCTATTGCAGAGAGGGAGAAACAGGTGAAAAAACAAAAACAAAAACAAAAAACAAACACACACACACACACAACTGGAGTATGCATACCTTTGATCATGATAATTGCTATGGAGAAAACAAAAAGCAAGGAAAGGTCATGGGGAGTTGGAAATAGATTGAGATGTTGGAATTTTAAATATGGTAGGTGGGGAAGACCTTCCCCCAAGTAGACTCATTTAAACAAAGACCTGAAGGAAGTGAGGGAGAGAGCAATGAGGATAAATACTGTTACAGGCAGCTGGACAGTTAATAAGCAGCATCATGGCAACAGCTTGTGCAACACAGTGAATGACAGAGAGAAGTTAGGCGTTGAGGTCAGAGATCTGACAGGGCCAATTCAGGTAGGGGCCCATGCACCATTCTGACTGGTTTTGACAGTGAGTGAGATGGGGAGCAGGGTAGTGACATGATCTGACTCATAATCCACAGATCATTTTTCTGTAGTTAGAGAGTAGCCTAAAGTGGAGCAAGGGTAGGTGCGGGAAGAACAGAAAAATACTGAATAATTCAGGCAGATGGCGATGGAACACCTTGAAGGAAGTTGCTGGCTATGGGCCTTTTGAGAAATTGTTGGAGTTTTGTGTATGTATTGAAGAGGAAGCCATACAGATTTGAGAAGTCTTGACGTGCTCTGAGGGTTTGAATTGAGCAAGCAGTAGTGTAGCATGACCATTTCCTGAGATGGAGAAGGATAAATGAAAAGCAGATTCGAGAAAGGGTGAGTGGAAGAGGCTTTTATTTTTTATTAAGTTTGAGATAATTTTTGATATCCTTGTGGATTTGGAAGAAGACAGTTGGATATATGAAATTACAGTTCAAGAGAAGAGGTATGAATGAGAGATATAGATTTGGAATTGTAGGGTGCGAATGTGGAATTGTGTTGAGGACCTTCAGAAGAGATGAGACCACACAGGGACTGACTGTAAGTGGAGAAGAAAGAAGACCTCTGGACATAGCTCTGTCTCTAGATTGTTGCAGTGTGTAGTGATCAGAAGCAAGAGGATGAACCAGCAAAGTACCCAGAGACATTGAAGCCAGAAGGCAGGAGAATATATTAGGCCAGAGGACACGAGAAGATGATGTTTTAAGGAAGAAGCACTAATCAGTCAGTTAGAAGGAGGGTTAAGAATTAACTAATCAGTATAGCAATATGGAAGTCATTGATGACTCAACAAGGGTATTTTCAGTGAAAAGATGGTAATGAAAGCCTGTGTGAAGAGAATGCAAGAGATTGGGAGAAGAGAAATTGAAAACCTTTGTAACTATATTGTTGTTTTCAATTATTGGAATAGTTGCTTTATTATGTAGCTAAAATTAAATCCAGTTTTGATAAGTTATTCAACCAATATTTTCAAAATGCAAATGTAATGTAGTAGAAGGAACATCCAATTGGAGTAGAAGATGTATACTTGCTTTTCCTTGTCCCTGTCACTTAAGCAAATCTTTTAACCTTGCTAGATCACTGTTTCTCTACCTAGAAAGTTGTGCATTGGTAGGTTATGATCAAAGTCTATGATTTGTCACAATATTATAAAAGGTAAGTGACTTTAAATAAATTGACTATACCAAGGACTTGATTGAGAAAAATGTCAAATTTTGACTTTTTCTGTCTTTGTGTTTAACAGTTTCATTTATTAAAACCTGTGAGCCCTCAGTGACTGTATGGTTCACAAGGATCTGCACAGTGTTAAGAAAATATTCCAGGACTTTTTTTAAAAAATAAAAATATTCTCAGGATACTTCTGAGCATCAGCTAAATCACTTGAAGCCATATTGCACATACAGGTCTTGACAATTTATATGTATTTCTATGATCTAAATTTCAAACTGAAATGGTTTCTTTTTCAATTCCAAGAAGCTGTTAGTTTTCCTTTGACCCTAGCATATCCTACAGAAAAAAGGATTTTCATGAGGAAATGGATTGGACTGTTAGATTCAAGAGAAAATAACTGAAAGAAGTACACTAAAATTTAAGAGCGATTTTGGTTGAGCAATGATACCTTTTGTATCTCAGCATGGTAAAACATTTTAGCTGAACCCTATACCACTGAGGATTTGTAAAGATGCTTTGGTATAATAAAAACTATGTCCCAAAATATGAAGACTAGATTTTGGTAGACTAAATATTTTAAATTTGTTGGAGATATTTCCCATTTAACAGAATCCTCTATGGCTCCCACTGAAATGAAAGTATTCTTTGTTTGTTGCTTATTTTTGGTTATATTGAAGAACAGTCTTCTTGTTGATAAGTCAGCATTTGGCTTTGCTTATAAATTAGTCTCTGATTAAACACAAAATAACCATTCTTGATGACCTTTATAATTAGGCTCACTTTTCTCCCTGAATAGACATCAAGCTCCCGGGGCAAGGACTGCTTCATTTGTTTTATAGGGCCAGCATACGGGAGCCTCTTAGGATATGTTTTGTTACTGGCTGAGTGACTGGACTAATGAATGCTGGAGACAAGAACTGATGACTTCTCTGAGTGATTTAATCTTGCCTGTCATATCTATGAATTTACTTTTCAAATCACAACAATCAGAAGAAAAAAACTTGCAACATGGTAGTTTTCCAATTGTTTCTTTTTGGTGATAAATATAATTTGATAATTATGTGCTTGGTTATAATCCAAGCTTGAATAAAAAACAGAAGTATCATAATACCAATTCTTCGGTAGTCATTGAATGTTTGCATAAACGGGTGATTGAAGAGTATTTATATGTTGTCTGGAATGTCTCAGTTGCTTGATGGAAGGCAGTCTATATTTCAGTTTTAGCTGGACTGATTAGAACAGTGTGACAACAAATAAACTAATTTCCATGGAGCACTATTCAAGCAAAGGATCCACACTATAGGTCATTTTCTCAAGTCTACAGAAATTTTTACCTTTAGTTTTGTGTTTTCTGGTAATCCCAGAAGGATTCTCCATCCCTATGGAGAATAAGAAAAATTTATAAATGGATTCTTGTAAGTAGGAGGTAAAATAATATCAACCCTCTCTACCTTGATGATATTATCATGGTTAAATTAAACAATATATGTGAAAATCCTTTAAAAGTACTATAGAATGAATGTTATTCCTCTAACTTACTTCATATCCCACATTTGTGTGTAAAGGTTGAAAAAGGGAGGTCAGTTGTCAGGGAAAGTAATACAATGTTTAGATAATAAAATGAAAAGTTAAATTTAAAAAATCAATGCGATGACTTAGCTATTAATCAACCTACAGGCAAAGGACAATTTAAACCAGTTGATTCTAATCAACTGAGTGAGAAGCATATTCCTTGCTATGGTGTTTCCTTCAGTCCCAGACACTGCCTTACACTTGGAAAAACAGAAGGGAATGTAAAATCCAAAGATAAAGCATTATAGTCATTCATTCATTCATTCATTCATTCTCTCATTGACTCACTCTTTAGTCAGTAACAAATTTCTTACTGTTTATCAGGGATTATTTGAGTGGCCCCTGATTCAAAGATAGTGAGTTTTTTGAGAAATGAAGTCTGTGAGGAGGAAGGCAGGAGTAAACCACAGTGCACTTCAGAGTGGAAAGAAGCACAGGATGCTGCTTGAGCCTAAAGCAGTGCCCTTCACCCTGATTTCAGGAGGGTGATGGTCGCCAAATGTTTTCTGAAAAAAACATGGCCTGGTCTGAAACTCTTAAGTAAATCATAAATAGGAGTAGCTTAATTAAGACATGGAGGGGTTTGGATTTCAGCTTGAAAGCTCTTGGAAATCTGGAAGGGTTATAAACAAAGAATGACATGATTGACTTTTTATTTTAGATCTCTTGTCTTTTGACTCAGTTGGAGCAGGGAATCTTGAGAGCTGAGAGATGAAATCTGAGGCCATTTCCTCAGTTTGGAGGGGAAATACCAAGGTGATCTGGGCATAAGGAAAACTGGGTAGATTTCTGAAATGTTAATAAAGTTCAGTGAACTGGATTTTGTCCTAGAAGCATGGGAAATGGAGATTATTGCTTACTAATAAAAACAAACTTAAGTAGTGTGCAACCAAATTCTAACTGGGTTCAAAGTGTTAAATTTATTCTACATGTGACTGCATCTACATGTGACTCCAGCCCATCAGCAGGACCCCACTGTGGTGATGGACTGTTTGTCCTCATAAATATGCAATGATGTCATTATATACTAACATTAAATAATTAACTGTCCTGTGGTTATATGCTCACTAGGCCCCTCATGTGCCTTCCTTCCAGGGAGAGAAGACATTGGTCAGACTGACACATACATCAGATTCACCAGACAGTTATATTCCTCACTGGGAACTCATATTTTGGCATACTAATTGTATATGTCATTCTCCATTGTTTAGAGTACTCTGACACCATCATACATAAGTTTCTGAGTTTGCAAGTCTGAGAGCCAGATCCCAGTCATTGATGGTAAATTTATGAAAGTAAATGCTTCCCTGCATGGATCTGCTTGGGTGGCCTGTCTGTCTCCAGGTATCTGTCCTCGGCATTTCCAAATGTCATTGTTAGTTGAATAGTGCCAAGTAGCTGTTCTGTCCACTTGAAACTTACATAGATGACAGTTGAAACCATTGGAATAAATGAGCTCATCCAAGGAGAGCGAATAGACTGAGAAAAGAGACGGGATATGGTGAATATAAACATTTAAGAGACAAAGGAAAGGAAGATAGTAAAGGGTTCTGGGAAGGAGAGTGTAGGAAAACAGGAATGAGCAGTGCTTGGAAATCTAAAATGTTATTTGTTTTAAGTAAGTTGTCATTGTAAGATTTATTGCCATTTATGAAATTACTGAAAACCACCAACAAGAGTGAAGAGACAACCTACAATGTGGGAGAAAATGTTTGCCAGCTGTCCCTCAGATAAAAGATTGCTATCGAGAAACATAAAGAACTCAAAAAAATCAGTCCTCCAAGATTTAAAGACCCAATCCAAAAATGGGCATCTGAGATGAACACACACTTTTCAGTTGAAGAAGTTCAAACAGCAAATAAATACGTGGAAATGTTAAACAGGACTGGTCATTTGAGAGATAATAAGAGTATAGGTTGGTCAGGAAGACAGTGAAGCTGGCATCAAATCTTTATTTAAACAAAAATTAGTTGGAGGAAGGGTGTAGTAAGGGAGAAGAAGGGGAAGTAAGAAGAAGGAAGATGTGTTATGTACATGTACCAACTTCCCGTGATGAATGTAATCATTATGTCCTGCAAACATATACAGCATTAATTAAAAAATAAGAATTATTGGAAATAGGAGATAATTAATGATGAAGAAGGTTAGAGGGTGTCAGAGGTGACATGTACCTTAATATGACAGGTGTTTGCTCTTAAAGTAGAGAAACAGTTGGCTGAGTGTGGATAACATGCTGGTTTTCCTTACGACCCTGAGCTATCTGGGATAATGGAGACTGAGAAGACCTCACTGAGGAGGCTGCAGGGAGGGTGGTGCCATCAAGGCAAAAACTTGTTTCAGTTAGAGTGTGAGGCTGAGGGAGGGTTCTGGGAGGAAGATAGTTTGGGAGCTCACAGGATTTGTGAGGGCATAGGATGGTGAAGGAGCAGGTCAGGAGCGAGGACACAGAGGAGGAGAATGAGATGATTGGTTTGTGTGGGTGGGATCTACTGGTTGCAAAGTTCTGACTGAGGCTCAGCTACCAGTTCAGATCCTGCAACTCTGTCTGAGGGTGACATGCCTGGAAGAGACCATCACCAAACACCTCCTCTCGAGTGTTTTACTGACCCAGGTTTGGTAACGTAGATTTTTTGTTTGTTTGTTTTTAGCATAGTTTTTATTTCTTTATTCATTTGAGTCACCACTATGATACATTGTGTGCTTTATTTTGCTTTAGTTTTACAAAAATTCCTGAATGTTAGATCTTTACTTTTCATTATGAGGATTACATTTCATGAACTTCCAAAGTGCACAAAATTTGTGCAAAGAAGCAGTTTTCCACAAAGCTATTATTATTTTGTTTAGCTAAAAGTGTGAGACGGGGTTGGAGGATATGCCCAGGAAAGGAGGGCAAAGCGACCCCTGTTTGCTGGGGCTGGCACAGCAGAGTAACACAAACTGTGCACCTTAAAACAACAGAAATCTGTTGTCATATTTCTGGAGGCTGAAAGTCCAAAATCAAGGTTTGGCAGGGTTCCCTTCTGAAGTCTGTATGAGACAGTCTGTTCCAAGCTGTTCCCCTGCTTCTTGCGGTTTGCTGGCAGTCTCCACTCTCCCTAGCTTGCAGATGTATCACGCCGATCTCTGCCTTCATCTTCACATGGCATCCTCTATGTGCTGGGTCAAATTTCTCTTTTTTGTGAAGACACTACTTATACTGGATTAGCAGCCCACCATACTCTAGTATGACCTCATTTTAACTAATTACATCTGCAGTGCCCCTATTTCCAAATAAGGCCACATTCTGAGGTGCCAGGGGATAGGATTTCAACATAGGAATTTGTGGAGGACACAATTAAACTTATAGCAGATCACTTAGCAATTAGCTTTAAAAAAAGCCTAAACTCTTTAAATCTTTCACTAGAGAAACTCAGTTTGTTCCATGAATTTCTGATAAAAGTGTTTGCATCTGGGAGTGGCAGGGACTCTAAGCCTTGATCCCTTTTTAGGTAGGAACAGGGTTCCCAGTTCCCAGCGTTCATCATATTTGCTGTGTGACTAATGTCCTTGAAACAATTTTCATTAGAGAAATCTTATGATTTTTCCTTTCAAAGAATGATATTTAATAAAACTCTATTTATTTATTTAAGTATGTATGTATTTATTTATTTATTGATGATGTTGCGATGTTTGGTTTTGAAACAGGGAAATTACATTGGAGCTAAGAATTCTGGGAATGATGTGTGGGTTCCAAAATATTTTGATTTTGTGTAACCTCAGGTTTCTTTCTTGAATACTTCAAACACACTAAT
The DNA here is from genome assembly GCA_004363535.1 of Dasyprocta punctata. Classification (NCBI taxonomy): domain Eukaryota; kingdom Metazoa; phylum Chordata; class Mammalia; order Rodentia; family Dasyproctidae; genus Dasyprocta; species Dasyprocta punctata. The sequence goes on along the minus strand of RJWM01003583.1, from coordinate 60,295 downwards.
TGGAGACATTTTTCCATTAGCTCCACATCTCTGAGAGCTTTCCTTTAAGTACTGTTTTATAGCAGGTGGGAAGAAATCCTTGAAGTTCCCAGGCTGGGAAGCACACTGCCACTGAAAACGCTTTAGGGCAATCCTTAGCAGCTCTTGCCGGGCTGTGACAGGAGAGGCTGACTAGATGAGACTCAAGCGTGATAGGGGCTGGGGGGTGTAGATAGATGGGTGGCATGAATATATATATGGTGGGGGGCAGAGAGAGACAGAGAGAGGGAGAGAGAGACTTTTTTTTAGCCAGGTAGGTTAGGAAAATTCATTATTTCACTAAGCAACAGAAAACACATTCTAAAACGATGTGGTACTATCTGGAATATAAAATTCTGAAATTAAAAATGAAATTTATTTTGCTTATTGTTTACCTTGTTATCTCACTTCAAAGCCCTTCGCAGAAGCACTCAGAAAGCCTCATTTCTATTGTTTTTGTATTCCCGAGAGGGTCCTGGCACTTTTTAAGTGTTCCTTCTCACCACTCCCTCGATCAGATCCTCGCATTTGGAGTATTGTCCCTAGCCACACCCAAAAGTGGAATGTCCCCTGTGTGCAGGACATGGTTTCCTTTATCATCAAAAGACTTCCTTCAAGCCGGGCGTGGTGGTGCACGCCTTTAATCCCAGCACTCGGGAGGCTGAGGTAGGAGGAGCGTTGTGAGTTCGAGGCCGGCCTGGGCTACAACGCGAGCGCAAGGCTGACCTGAGCTACACAGTGCGACCCTGCCTCAAAAAACCAGGGCTGGGAGTTTGGCTCAGTGGCTTAAGCACCTGTCTGGCAGGTGCGAGGTTGTGAGTTCAATCCCCAGTACCGCAAAAAAAAAAAAAAAAAAAAAGAGACTTCCTTCAATTTCACCTGTCCTAAGACATTTTTCTGGAATATTGGGAAAGTGTCATTCTTTTTATTAGTGAGTCTCTTTTTGTAGCTATTACATTTGTGTCTTTAATATCTTCATTCTTTTTTATTCCTTCTATTTTATAATGAAATTTAATAGTGGATTTGATTTACCAAATTTTATTGTTTCATGATAAATCAAATGCACTATTAAATTTGGTAGCATTAGAATGGTATAAAATTTGAATCAATGATTATTAGTATATTCTTAACTTCCCAAAACTTTAGTTTCCTATCATTAAGACAGTAGTAATTGTATTTCCTTTATAGAGGTGTTGTAGGATTAGTAGAGAAAACTCCTGTAAGACATTAAGTGAAAAATAAGACTCAAGAGTGTGTGACAAAGGAAATATTTGACTCTGAGCAGGATACTTGACCTTTACAGCCTCGGTTTCTTAATGCACAAAATAAGGATAAATGAAATAATAAGTGGTTTACTGATAAATGTTAAACCACTGGCTCTTTGTGACTCTTGCCAATTTCCATTGTGTAAATACTACTCCATGCCAATTTCAAACTACCAGTTTCACTCCACTGGATGTGGAGAATACTATGCACAATCATCTCTCAACCCACCACTTAGGATTCCTTCCACAAAAGAGAATAACCAGGTTTAAATGAGACTTGTGAAAGATTTGGTGAAACAGGCATTCACTTAATGTTACTCTAGTTTTGCTTGGAAAGGCCTTCAACTCAGTAAAATTAGTGAGGGAAGAATTAGCTTTCGATGGAGAAAGCAGATTGTTTTCTTGTCTGTGATGTGTCAGCTCCTGCTTCCCCTACTCCTCTAGCTCCAGCCACAATAACTGGTCTTCCTGTTGTTCTCTCCAAGCTGCCAGAAGAATCCTGTGAAACTCAGAAGCAGATTCACAGGTCTCCTTTCTGAGGTCCTTATTCATTTCACTTTTAGCACAATGGCCTCTATTGTTTCTTACTCGCCAGACACATAGTTTCTCCGGATCTGCTGCCCTTGCTGTTCCCTCTCTTTCTGGATCTCTGCATGGCTTTCTGTCATCATTTTATATGGTTCTTGGCTCAAGATCACCTCTTCAGAGACGCCTTCCCTGAATCTAAGATAGTTTCCCACATGACTGCAGTGTTAGGCTGCTCTATTATTATTATTATTATTATTATTATTATTATTTGGTATAACAGCACTGTTTAGTATTAGAGATGATGTCAATTTATATGCTTAAATTTTACCTCTTCCACTGAAATTCTAGGAGGCATAAATTTAGTTTCATGACTATATTCCTCAGAGACTCATCTAGAAGATTTCCCAGCATACAGCCCTCAGTAAATAGTTATTTAATGAAAATGAATTTTTATAAATGCCTTATTTACTTGAGAAAAATTTCTAGTTGTGTGTTTTATATATGCCTATAAGATCATAGTTACTATTTTTGCGAGTGTTTTTCTCTTTATTAGTTTATTGTCCAATTTTTCTATTTTTTTTTCTTTGGGAAAAACATTTATTTTTTCATTTAAAAATTTTTTTCTATTAGTTTTAAAATAAGATATTAAAAATTTCTCATTGTAATTTTGGTTTTGTTAGTTTTTCCCTGAACTCTATTCACTTTGTGTGCCAGGGTGTGTTGGTAGGTATATACTGATTCAGTTGTTTTATCTTCCTAGCGGATTGTTCAGCATTACCTACATGGCCACATGTATCTAAATTATTTTTGGCTGTTTTGCCTGGTGTTAATGCTGTTCAAATTTGGTTGGTATTTCTCATAACCTTTTTTCTTCCTTTATTTTCAAGCTTTTTACTAGCCAATTTCCATCCTGTTACTTTCATTGTATTTATGTACTTGAGTTAGATCTGTTTTCTTAGATGATTTCTCAGGATGGCATTACCATGTATTTAAAGGACAATAATCATAATTTTACAGAAGTACTTCTTGGCAACAGAAAAAAATGGAAACATTTTCCATGAGGCTAACATAACTTTGGAACCAGTAATCTGGTAAAATACTACAAGAAAAAAAAAAAAAAGTAGGTCAACTTCCTTTATGAACCCAAATGCAAAAATCCCCAAATGAATGTTAACAAACCAATCCAGCAATATACAGGAAGAAGCAGGTGTAATGATGAAGTTTTTTTTTTAATCTCAAGAATAAAAATATAAATTTAATACTGAAAAATAGACATTGTATTAGTGCATAAAAGGAAAAAATATGTAATCATCTGAGTAGCATATAATTGATGAATTTCCCTTTTTCTCTGAATAAGACCTAACTGGAAAATAATCAGTCTTGAAAACTAGAGATCAAAAATGCCAGCTTATCCTAACCTTATCTGCTTTGTGTAGTAGCCACTGAGCAAGAAAAAAGTGATGACAGGTAAGATAAGAATAGGCTGATTGGGTTAGCATTTTTGATCTCTAGTTTTTAAAGCTGATTATTTTCTGGTTACATCTTATTTTGGGAAACGCACACACATATATATAGATATATAATATATAGTATTTATGATTTTTATTAGCAAACTAGTAATAAACATTAGCATTTTTATTCTGAAAAAGCAAACTTCAAAAAACTCAAACTGATCCTTATCTATGATGGCTGAACTAAAATATTTCTCTTTGAAATTACAATAAAGATTAATGGCATAAAGTTTAAGCTTACTATGTTTATACTGGTGTCTCAGTTTTCATTTCCAATATTATTTATTTATGCATTTTGTTTTCCTTAGATGAGTTTTTCTATTTTAAGGAAACTTCATATGATTTTGTTGATCATCTCTGATTTTTTTTATCATTTTATTAGTGATTCTATTTTTACTATTTCTTAGTTTCTATTACACTTTTTTTAACTTCTAAATTTAAATATTTCTCCTTTTTTATTTCTAATTCAGGTATTTAAAGGCTTTAGATTTTTTTAAATTTTCATTTAGATTTCATTTATTTTCATAAGTTGCATCTTAAAGATTTTGATATGCTGTGTATCTGTTGACATTTGATTCTAAATGCTTTATAATTTTCACTGTATTTCCATTTTGACTATTATTTAAGAGGCTGATTCTTAACCACAATGAAACACCAATTCACTCCTCTTAGAATGGTTATTATCAAAAAAGATGAAAGATGACACATGTTGGTGAAAATATAGACAAAAAAGCTGTTGTACACTACTGGTCAGAATATAAATTAGGATAGAATTATGAAAAATTCTATGTCGATTCCTCAAAATTCTAAAAATGGAATTATCATATGATCTAGCAATCCCATTTCTGGGTATATATCCAAAGATTTGAAATCAGTATGTTGGAGAAACTACTGTACTCCTGTATTTGTGGCAGCATTATTCACAATAGTCAAGTTATAGAATCAACCTAAGTGTCTCAAACAGACCAGTGGATAAACAATATGCAGCACATACACACAATGAAATATACATACAAGTCCTGACTATGCTACATACTAGAACATAAAAAGTGGTAAATTCTATTGTTTGTTAAAACTTGGTTAAACCATAAGCTCATTATGCTGAGACAAATGAGGCATACAAAGACAAATGCAGCATGTTCTAACTTTTATGTGAAATCTAAAACAATTGAATTCATAGAAACAGAGCATAGAATATTCATTATCAGAGGTGGGGGAGGGACATGGGAAAATCATGGCTAAGTGGTAAAATATATGTGTTAGGAGGAATAAATATTTAAAAAAATGTCTTCAGTGTTTAAATGAGGTCATTTAAAATTATCTATTTAAAAAGTCACCACTGAGATAAACATTTCATTGAAAAAAATGTAGCTTTAGGTTTTCAAACATATATGTATATTTTTTATTTACTGAGATTTCCTTGGTGAACCAATTTAGTCAATTATTCCTTTCTAAATATTTTGGGTATGTTTGAAAAGCACAACAATTTTCTACCTGTTGGATGTATGATTCTTCTTCTTATTTTATTTTATTTTTTTTGGTACTGAGGATCTAACTCAGGACCTTGCACTTGCCAAGCAGGCACTTATGCCGCTGAGCTATATCCTCAGCCTCCAATTCTTTATTTATACTTTAGATTACTAGTTTTATGGTACGCAAAGGTGATATAACAAATGGGTAAGAACATAGGATAGGCTGGAGTACAATACTTGGATTTTAGTCCTGGCTCTGCTACATACTAGTTTGGTGAACTTGGGCATAACCTCACCTGCTTCTTCATATGTAAAATGCGGATAATATAATACCTTCTCATAGAATTTTTTTCAGATTTCAATTAATACATGAAGCCCTCAGAACATGTCTATGTGCTATATAACATGCCCAAATTGTCATCATTCAACCCGCATTTCTAATTATTTTTGTTTCCTTACCTTGTAAGTTTGAGATAAAGATATAGTAAAACTACCCACTAGAGTTTGTGTATTTCTCCTTGTACTTTGGTCTGTCTTTACTTTCTATGTGTAAAGCTATGATGGGTACATATAAAATTATTATAGTATCTACTAATTCTGTGAATCCATTTTTGTTATTATATGGCCATATTCTTTGGCATCTGAGGCCTTATCTTAATCCAGGTGCTTTTGTGGAAATAGACAGTTATACTTGTGGAGCAGGCAGTTTGGCCTTAGGTCTACTCAGAGATGCCACATGGCATCACAATTGGCAGGATGTGTCTGGAAGACTACCTTCCATTGGTTTTTCACTGGAGGTTACTTCTAAACCTCAGAAACAGAGCTAGGGTTAGGATCCAGAACTCTTTAGCCACTAGAGCTCATCATGGGACATTTTTGTCTAAGTCTGAGAAACCTGGAGTGAAAGCCTCAAATACTGCCTTATTACCTGGTTGAGAAGATCCAGCTGTCCAAAAAGTCACACCTGGAGTTCAAGTAGGGGCTGAGGACTGTGGTAGACCAGAGCATCTGTACCTGATGAGATCAGAAAGAAGAGGTACTCCTCACTATTTTCTGGTACAGGTGGCGTCCAGGGAGTAGGGAATGGGAGTGAAGAGACTACCTATGAGTGGGGCAAAGAATCTAAATTCTATCCCTACTGCCACAGAATGTATTGGGTCTTCTAGAGTATCAAATTCATTTCATGGGCAGAAAGTACTCATGAATGACAGGTTGGCAGTAGAAGTCAGTAAGATAGTGTGAATGGGATTAGGAGTCGAAGTTGGAAGATTCTTTAAGCCAAATTTTTTACAGGTGATCCATGGTGAACTTCTGGAAAAAGAAGTAGCTGTTATGGGATGTAGAATTTTACTTTCTGTGTGTATTCTCTGGTCAAACTGAGTAACTTCAGTTTCTTGTTCCTACCTGCTTGCCACTGTGCTTTACCCTCAGCTAGAATTCTCATATCCTTGGGGGAAGACACAGGGTTCAAAAAAGACATGGCTTTGATTTCGTGAGCCAGGATCTGAAATTGTCCTTTCCTAGTCGTGAGACCTTGGATAGTATTCTTCTTGGTTTTAACATATTTTCCCTTCAATTTTGCCTCAGGAAGAAAAGGAAAAAAGGAGAGGATGATATTGCTATCTTTTTCTGCAAGTTGTGAAGATTAAAAGAAATAATAGAAGTATTTAAACAGAAAGTAACCTATGAATTTTATTTTATTTTATTTTTATTTATTTTTTTGTGGCACTAGGAACTGAACTCACAACTTTGCGCCTGGTCAGACAGGTGCTTAAGTCAATGAGCCACACACCCAGTCCTGGTTTTTTGAGGCAGGGTCACACTGTGTAGCTCAGGCCGGCCTTGCGCTTGCTTTGTAGCCCAAGCCGGCCTTAAACTCACAATGCTCCTCCTACCTCAGCCTCCCGAGTAATGGGATTAAAGGCGTGCGCCACCACGCCCGGCTTCTATGAATTTTAATTCCTACCCACTTTTCTTTTTAAAATTTTATTTGTACATGGTTGCAGTCATGTGATTTATGATCATCTTGGGGAATGGTTACCTGTACATATTACGTTTTATTTCCTTCTTTTTTAAAAAAAAATCCCCTTCCCTTCTCCACCCCTGCCTCTCCATTTTTCTTAAATTGCTCTTTATCTCCACCAATATTCTAAATGGTCAGATCAAACCATTTTCAACACAAACTTATTCAATCAACATGTTTTGCTTTTCCTAACTCTGTGATACACTCTGAATTTGTCCATTTCTCATAGTTTGCATTCTTTGTGTGTATTTGGTACACATAGATAACACTTCATTCCTATTCCTCCCTTCCTTTCTCCTCCCTCCATCTTCTTACCCCTCCTCCATCTTCCCATTTGAGAAGGCTCTATCTCCCTACTTCCTATTATCTATCTTTCATTTTCACATTATGACCTCTAAAATAAGTTATTTTAACTTTGTGGTGATGAGCTTTTGAGGCCAGGGAGTTATATTTTTTTCATACTCGGTACCATTCTTTTTTTTTTTTTTTTTTTTTGGTACCGGGAATTGAACTGATGACCTCATGCTTGCCAGACAGGTGCTATGCCTCTGAGCTCTATCCCAGGCTCAGTGACATTCTTAACTTAGAAACCCTTTCATTATCTTGCTCTTCCTCTGTTTTTTTTTTTTTTTTTTTTTTTCACCTCCTTTTCCTACTCCTTTTTCCTCTTTTCCTTTTTGTTTGGTTTTCTTTTTCCTTTTTTTTTTTTTTTAATAACTTTGACTCAAGAGTAAGGGAGGTAGGCACCTTATGTTTTTTTAAATAAAATTCAACTTCACATCAGTCTGTAGAGTAGCTGTAAATTCTGCCACTTTGCAGATGGGAGATCAGAGAGGTTAAGTAGCTTTTCCAAGACCTCTGCAGGTGGTGGAGATGGGACTCAAAGTCAGTACTCCTCCTCCTCAAGCCATAGCTCCAAGCTGTCTCCACAGTATTTCTTGGAAATATATTAGTAGATAAAACGGAAATGCTGTTGAAGGCCATTGTTGAGGATTTAATATCACAAAATACCATCTCTTTCTGAAAGACTGTAGCCGTACTGGGAAAAAAATGTAGACATGTAAACATAACTTGACCTGAACTGTTTTTGGTCTGTATTTGTAAACACTTGAGAATAGTCTGTCTCCCTGTTTTCTTTTTGTCAAGTAAACACATTTTCATTGCCTCCACTGTAGAATTAATGCTAGTATCCTGTGCAGATGGGGAAAGATTGTGGACCGATCAATTGCTAGATGACCACTGAACTTTGGTTCCCTTTTTAATTTCGCTGTGACTTTTCCTGGACTGTTAAGGCAGAGACATTATGGTTTTGTTATTCTAGTAGACTCTATCTGGACCAAGAAATGAAGGATCATAAGTAAAAGAAACATATCCTTCTGGATATGTGCTATATAGGTGTAGGGAGATCTAATAGAAATCATATGGGGTGTGATTGAACAATGCAGTAAATGTTTAAATTATAAAAATCACATCAGTAACAGACACATTGCCATTAATTCCCCTGAAAATACTCTCCATCATTTTGAAAACACTATTTCCATTGTTGTTGCCACTTTCTTAAGCTGTCTGGAAGTCCTATTTTGTATCTTTAGTTGTCCTGTTGTGATTGACTTGATGTTTCAACTTGATTCAAAATGTTTATCTTTTGTGGTCATTTTGATTTTATGTAAGTGTCAGGACTTATACAGTGTCAGACTCAGTAAATAAGGTGGAGAAGGACATACCATAATATTTTTATGAGCCTAGTTTTCTGTTGGATGACACTTAGCAGCAGAATTCACTGCATTTTTTGATCACACCTCATAAAGATACTCATGAAAGAGGACTTCAACAAGTTCTTCAGAAAGTGTCTTGAATGATGAGATGTGTTTGAGAACAGGGAAAGTATTTTAAGGGGAGTGTTAATGGCCATGTATTTTTTTAAACATTCATGGTGTACTTTGATCACCCCTTTTATACTTCAAAAGAGATGATTTTCAGGAGCTTACTTTAGAGGTCAAGATGATACCATTTTCTTTTTTCGTGAAAAGTAAAATTGGAAAACTATGTTTTTTAATATAATTAGTTTAGTGTTATTGTAACCTAAATTTAAATCCACAAAAATGAACTTTTACAGATATGGAGTGCGATTTAATCATGTTTACATCTCTAGCCTTTATATTAATACATGGTAATAGCAGGAATCAAATAAATGTTTTTGTAATGAACAGAGGAAATAAGCGTGTTTTTTTTTTTTTTTTTTTTTTTTTTTTTTTGTGGCACCAGGGATCAGACTCACAACCTCATGCCTGCCAGACAGGTGCTTAAGCCACTGAGCCAAACTCCCAGCCCTAGTTTTTTGAGACAGGATCGCACTGTGTAGCTCAGGCCGGCCTTGTGCTCACGTTGTAGCCCAAATCAGCCTCAAACTCACAACACTTCTCCTATCTCAGCCTCCCCAGTGCTGGGATTAAAGCCGTGTGCCTCCATACCCGGCAAATAAGCCTATTTTAATATCTTTGTTATGGTCTAATGTCTGTAACCCACCAGTGCTATTTTACAATTTTGTTAGTTAAAACACTTCCAGTTGGATGTCATGGCCAGTGGATTGGAATTGTGAATAAGAAACATTATTAAACATTAAAACTAATAAAACACAGAAAATGATACTGAATGTGTTGAATCCAGTCATTATTAATAACATTTAGTTGTTATTTTCCATAACAAAGACAAAGTTACAAATGAATTATAGTTGATATTCAGAAGAGATAAATCTTTTCATTAGTGCTATTTAGTCAGTGAACAAAGCCCTACTTATGGTTGTTATATTATCATTTTTTCTCACTTATTGGTGGGATTAGGAGATAGACTTCAAGTGAGGAAATCTGAATTGAAGTGGGGAGTCAGACCAGTGTGTTTCTTGTGTGAAGTTAGGGTGGTGCATAGTAAGACAGTCCAGAAAACAAGTTCAACACTCAGCAAGTATAAGAATTAAGAAATAATTAGTCCAGGAGCCAACCATCTCATTAGATAGTATCCTGACAGCTAACCACAGTCTAAAGACTTTAAAGGTGGTGCCCAGTGGAGCACAGTAAGAGAGAAGTGGAGAATGCTTCTAGAGGAGTAGAGACCCTGAGGTTGTGAGTGGGCTTGGAGGGATCCAGGAAACATTCCCTAAAACGGAAGAATAGACTCAGGGAGTGGAGGCAAACTCAGGGTCAGACAGTAATTCACTTATTCTTTCATGCATTTATTTATTCGTCATTTGAGGATCTGTCCTTTGTCTTATATTGTATTTAGGGTACAGAATGCAATAATTAATGATACAGACAAGGTTCTTTGCTTTGCAGAGCTTACAATATGTGGAGGGAACTCTTAAGAAAAGAGTAACTACTAATACCACTACTACAAAGTAAATATTCTCTTGGAGAAAATGGAGGCCCAGAAAGATTAAGTTTTACTGACCAGAATCTTGCATGTAGTAAATGATAGACCAAAGATTTGAAACTAGTTTATTTCTAGAATCTAAGCCTGTAATCATTACACTGTCCCTCTTCCTTGTCTGTTAATTTCTCCTGTCTTCAGTGGAAAGTAGTTTCGCTATTAGGATAAGGAGCTAGGGAAACTTTCCCCAAGCAAGAGACTTATGACAAGACCTGGGTGAAGGAGCAGATGTATAATCAGAGGGCAAAGTTGCTGGCAGGAGTTGGGGGTGTTCAGAATTAAGAGGTGAATAAAAGATGGGGAAATTGGAGGACATTCAGACACTCGACAAGGGGTATGGTATGACTGTGGGAGCTTCCTCAGACTAAAGTAGACGTGCGAAAGGTATTTAGACTCGATCTGATTAATAGCCAAATGTCTCTCTCCTTCCTACATGTCTCAGTTTCCAGTTCACATTCCTCTTTAGTTTTTATGTGTCTACGTGCTAAACCTCCTCCCCATGGACAGACTGTCTGCATGTGGTATTACAGTGGTGTTCTGAGCAGTTCTTAACTTCACTTTTTACTGTTGCCTGTTTACTGTCACTTTCATTGCCTATTAATTTTTCCATCAAAGGATCAGAGAACTAAAGTAAATGAAACATCGCTAAAATGACAATTGTATTTTATTTAGAATAGCAAATCATTTTATGGGATGGGAAGTGGATGCAACCTACAAGGAAATGTTATGAAAGGGTTTGCATGGTTAAATGGCAACGGTCTAGACAGGTAAACCATTTGGAAGTATTGGAGGTGGATACTTTGACACAAAACAGGCTTTTGGGTTAATTTAGCCATTTTTTTCTAACTGTAATTTTCAAGTTAATGTTTTTAGCTTCAGTAGTAATCATATATACAATTACTTTCAAAAAGAATGCTAAATTTAAGTGTTGTGTCATGAGAGAAAGAGTGCTTAATATGGAGCCTTGTCTCAAATGGGCATTGACTGCATACAAAGGAGAACTCTTAGTCTGTCACAGTAATTAAATAGGCTTGCAGCCTTTATCCAGCCTTACCATTTGTAGGGGACAAGAATAATTTTCATGTAGAATAGTTGCTTGATTTTCACTTTAGTGTAAAAAAGAAGGGAAGTGTATTTTAGAAGACTGTTCTCCTTTGTTTCTGGGAGAAGATGTAAACTCCACCCTGCATTTCTATTCTGTTTGAAAAGGAATAACTGAATTACTGTTTCAAAAGGGGCTGCTTCAATACATTTTAAGAGCCTCTTGTACTTTTTCTGGCAATAAACTGTAATCATTTGTTTCAATGAAGTTCTAGTTTCAGTAAGAAAAGATTCGCAGAGGTCATGTGGCATTTTCATTTAAAGATACCAGGGAGTGTATTTGAGTGCACATCCTCTGGATATTTGTAACTTGCCTTAACTGCTCATTTTGCTTTGACATTGCTATAATGAAAGTGATTGAAATTTATTCTTGTGATAGTTTAATTCTAATCCAAGCTCTGATAATCGAGGATCTTAATAAATAAGAAAAGTAGGAAATCCATAGGTAACCAGCAGTCTGGTATCGAAAGACCAATCAGAGGAGAAGGAAATTTTTACCCTTATGAGAGATGAAATCAGGCAGATAGGCTAACAAGACAGGATGGATGGAGTTCAGCAACATTGGCTATAGCATGAAAAATGTAATTTTTGAATCCATTTTAACATTGGCTTTAATAATAAAGATATCAATAATATCTTAAAATAAAAGAAAAGGATTTCAGGAACCTAAGTTGAAGGCTCATAGTGCAGAAGAGATTTAGGTGTTGGTTAAAATTATGATCTTTTAGGTATTTTAATACTGAGGATGTCTATACAAAACCATTAGGCTTGAAAAACATTTTTTGTTCTTTTTTCTGTTATTGTCCAACTTCTTCTCATCTTTCTCAAATCATAGAAGTTGTCCTTTTATTTAGACTCTCAGCTGTCAGAGGCCAAAAGGTGAAGGAACAGGGGTGGGATGTGAAGAGACTAGAGGAGATCCTGTCCTCTGGCTGAGGTTGTCTAGAAAAGGACAGCATTGATCCCAGGGGTGCACAGGCCCTCAAACTCAGTAACACTGGTAAATTGATCATGCCTGGAGAGGTTCCATTTTCTGCAGTGAATGTGAGGGAGCGCGATCCCAGCTATGGATACAAAGGCTGCATAGCAACAGTAGAAGACACCCGAGAACCAATACTGGGCGGCAGAAGCAGGCTGGCAACCACTTACGTGGGTGAACTTAGGCCTTTGGGAAATTCCAAGGGTGAAGTTTGGGGTCAATTACAGAGAAACAATGGTAGATTCCAAAAGTGAGGATTTAGTTGCTGAAAGGATCCGCTTGAGAGGGGATCAAAATAATCCGGCTAAAAGTAGAGATACAAAAAAGATCGCTATCCTTTACTGGAGTTTCTTCCCTTGTCTGAGAGCTGGCTATATTTTTCCAGAAACTTCACAATATGTCTTCTTAAAATTCCTACTATGAATAAAGAGCAATGGCATATGTTAAGTAGGCTCCCTCTCATGTTATCTATAATGAGAAGGAAAAGAAAGAAACATAGTTATTAAAAATAACTACTCTGTCAAGGGCTCATTGCATTATCTCATTTAAGTCTCACAGTCTTGGCATGAGATAGGGGAAGACCCTGAGAGATTATATAAAGTCACTTGCACTTTTATTTTGTTGCTTTATTCCTCATACTCTGTCTTATATATTACAATTGTTACATTTTTACTTTGTAATTCAAAGTTCAAATTATATAGTCTCGTGTAATATGTAGGATACCAATATGAAACTGATTGTATAAGTCATTTATTCAAATTAGAAAGAGAAAATTTGTTTGAGGACACAGAAACTGGAAGGTAACCTTATGAAAAAGGATCTGGGACCCAGCAGGACCTAAGTCCTCATCCCTTATGGGAAAGAATGCATCTTGAATGGAGAACAAATGTCTACACTTTAAAAAAAGTTTACAATGTTCTTAACTGATTTCTTAAACCAGCTGATGGAAGCCCATAAAATAAATTCAGGAAAAATGAGCATATACCCAAATATTATGTTAGTGGATGTCACAGTCAGGGGTCACAAGGAAGATGATTACATACAGAACACAGGGTTTGTAATATTATTTTATGATGGTCATCCAGAGTTAAATACAAGAAAGTGCAGGAAATCTGTCCACAGCACTAAAGACCTAGAAAATCCAGCTGAGGGCCTTGATCCCACAGCAATGTTCTGCATGAGTCCAGCTGAAGACCTAGAGCCCGTGACAATAACTCATACAAGTCTATTTTATGAACCTGTGCTGGACAGGGTCAGCAGTGGAAGCTAGAAAGCCTATGCCAGCAGAGTGAAGGATCTGCCAGTAGGTTGAGGGTTCTATACTGGAGTCAAAAAGCAACGCTCCAAATAAGGACAACGGCTCCCCCAAAAAGTACCAAGCCATTCTCAGTGACAATGAGATCCTGAGCTCCTCTTACAATGAAAACAGCTGAGTACATATCAGGAAGCCAGTGTGACAAACTTCTGGAGATTAAGCAGCACACATCTTCCCCTGTGGGGCCAGGAAGCACTGCACCAAGTAAGGACCAGAGGTTCCCAAAAGTGAACTGCAGCCACTCTCAGTGTCAAGGACTGGAGCTTCCCTGATGATAATGTATGAATTCATATCAGGGGAGCCAGTCATGCAGAACCAAAGGCTCCAAAAACAACACTTAGGAGAACCCACAACGCTAACTCTTCCTCTCCATGTCTCCTTTTATACTGGCAACTTTCCTCAGGTGGGCTGTCTACACTCAGCACCATGCTGATTTAATTCAGTTGGTGTTAAGTTGACCACCAATTTTTAATCCATATGTGCGTTTCATGAAGATATGTGTCTACTCTCTTTGCATAGCGATTTGAAGCAGGAAGAAAAATAAAGGTACATATGTAGATGATAATCTTTCAACATCACAAATAGGTTCAGTAAGGATTTTGATAAACTTACAGATGATGGATCTATAACCGGTATTTCTGTAGAAGTTAGATGTATAGTGGTTAATAGTTTAAAATTGTTTTTAACCCAGTTTCTAGTGCATTTATATAGTTTTGTTATCTAATGTTTTTAGAAATTTTTGGATTATTATTTTAACTCATATTAATATTTATTCTGTTCTCCATGTTTATAGTATGGATTTTCTTTTGAACAACATTCTATCAGCAGTATTCATAAATTGTCTATATTACCCTGCTTCCTGATTGATGGATTTAATATTAACATGAAAGTACATGGCGGAACTTCATCCTTGGATGGTATAAATTTCAACCCTGGTCTCTTACTCTTTACTTAGTGTTGACAGCCTCCAGTGATCTTCACATGTGTGAAACATATGAATGAGAGCACAAATGTATTTTAATAAAGTCTGTATAAAATAGTAAGTAATATGATACAAGGGAATTTAATTATGGTATTTAACTTTAATGAGAACAGATGAGCAACAACTATTTATTGTTTAAGTTTATATATGGTGATACTTCTCAGATGTGTCAGTCATGGTGTTTGCCACATGTGCAGTCATTTCCAAGTGGATCCTTTCCATTTATAGACACTGCTTCTCCAGCAACGCTTTCCAGCCTCATTTTATTCAACTCACCTCCTCCATCCTACTACATCGTGACTCATTGGACCAGAGCAGTGACCTTGTCCGAGCGAAGCAAACTCATGGACTGCTTAGTAATCTGTGATTTGACATGGCTCTGAATGACAATCTGAATCAGTCAGATTCTGTTTTGGAAATTTAAACTAAGAAAGATAGACAGAATAGAGTAGGTAATAGTCATAAATTAACTTGGGAGGTTGGAAAGTGATAAGCCATAAAGTAAAGATACTTTGGTAGGAATTGAAATCTCATCTCTAGTGTTAGGCTAAGCTAAAATTATAAGGAATCTATGCTACAGAATTTAGAGAATTTGATAAGCATGAGAGACAGAGGATGATAAGGAAGAGAGGGAGGGAGGGAAGCAGGGAGGGAGAGAGAGAAGAGAGGAAAAAGGAGAGAGGAGAGAGAGAGAGAGGGAGAGAGAGAATTTTTAGAAACCAGATTAATAATAGGAAGCAAAATTGGTCATATCCAAAAAAAGAATTTAAATATGGAAATATAACTCATCCAGAATAGGTGAGTAATAGTGATAACAGTAGCTAATACTCTCAGGCACCAATCTAATCATTTTGCATCTTTTATTTCATTTAATCTTCTCAACACAGTGAGGCAAGTACTACCAATTTCGTTGTTTGACAGATGAGGCATCAGACCTATCAGGATGAGGAAACCAAGGCCTATATGTGCATGTTAATGTGGCTAAATTCACACATCTAGAAGTTGGCTAATTAGGGCTACGATTTCAGTAATGTGACTTCAGAGCCTTCTTTAATGGTGATGTAGTAGAACAATGGTTGTGAAAAGGCAATTTCTGGACCAGCAGCTTTAATATTGACTTGGAACTTAGCAGACATGCAAATAATCAATTTCTGCTTAAGTATTCTGATTGCTTCTAGCAATCTGTGCTTTAATAGCCCTCCGGGTAATTTTGATTTCCTCTAAAGTTTGAGAATCTCTGAGGTATGTGACGGCTACAAATGTGCTGTTCTCACCTCTTCTACTCTCTCTGTGGCTCAGAGGTAAAAGCGCCTTCTTTTGCTGTGGCTTGGATTGATCGGCTACTCCTGGGGTTCTGTGCACCCATATTCTTATAGCTAACCCTGTTATTTGAGGTGCCTCGAGCTATGTTTGTTACTTGTAATTAAGAGATACAACTAAAACTAACATCTCAGACATCTGGAATATGTTTGCTTTAGTGAAGCTTGTTAAACCAGGGTTAAATTACTATTCCTGGAAAAAAAGGTAGACTAAGATGCTCAGATCAATCTTGTACTAAGAACAGTTAAAAAAATCTTGAGATGAACACACATGTAATCTCAAAAGCATCAGAGAGCCAAAAAATAATGAGTCGTTTAGCCAAAATCACAGAGAAAATGAAAATAGGCTGGTGGCACACTGAAGTCACTTCTGTTTGGGGACATTGGCCAAGAAGTCTAGGTTGTCCCACCCATAGTAGGGAGTATAAGAGGAGACATTCTTGAAAAAAGCTAAGCTCACTATGGCTGTCCTCTCAGGATAAAGATGAACAAGACTTAACCCTCATCCCCTAGTTCCTTCCCTGTGGTTTTACAGGAGAAATCACTTTTAGATGGCATAGAACCCAAACCAAATGCAATAAACCTTTGAGAAGTTATAGTCAACCATTGGTGTTCTCAAGGATGTGCCACTTTCATACACCTCATCTAGCGGGACACGCAGTGTGAGGCGTTGATTCAGTTTAAGGGAATTCTGAAATGGCAGTGCTCATGTAGAGCAGGCTAGTGGTCTGGCAGAAGTGATGGTAATCCTAGGCCTTCAACAACTCACAGAAATGATCCCACGCATAAAATGGGTGAACATACTTGGACAAGAATGAACAGAAACAACCCGCAACCAAAACAGACCTCCTAAAACTGAAAGTTGTATAATTATCAGACAGAGTATAAAACAGCATCTTCTCTTTAAAGAAATAAGGCAAGTCTGAAAATATCTTTAGGGAACAGAAAACTAAAATCTTAGTAGATTTGAGATAAAGATTTAAAAGAATTTAGAGAAAGAATTTAAAAGAAGAAATTTATAAAGGGACTGATGTTAAAGATGGACGTAGACTAGAAGTAGTATTTTCTACTCAGAATAACTTAATTAATTTTTTAATAAGTGATTTATGGGATCTATTTTATGCAGTTATGCCCTCCCCCAATGACAGCCCGAAGTTTGAAAAGCTCGGGAAATGGGAAGCTGCTGGTCCCAAGAAGCACAAGCTTCAGAACAAGAGAGCCCCATGATGCAGCTCTAGGTGCAGGCCGAACAAATTTGAAATTAGTGAATAAATGGCATGCTTCAATCAATTTAAATTTATATGTAATTATTAATTAATATTGCAACATGGTAATATTAATTTAGAATTTACATTAGCATTTCAAATGTGAAATTGCCAATATATAAGGATCATTTAAGGGGTAGGCAACTTATATTGATTTTTTAATTTCAGTTTTTCCTCCAGTGAAAATACAGGTATAGATAAATAAATAGAGCAAAGGTCGATTATTAGTCTTGCTCATCTGAATATATCATGAACAACTGTAGTGAGACTATGTTGAATAGTGTCAGTTTTTCATTTTATTATCAAATTTAACATATTCAAAGGGTATAAATACATTTGGAAATAACACAAAGGGTAAAACAGTAGAGACAATTTTATAATTAAACTAGTGGAAAGTTTGAGGACTCCACTGGCCTGCAATTGATTCAACAGTAACACAACCTGTGTTCCTCCAGAGAATAATTTTGATTCTTCAGACTGATCACATTGAAAAGTGAGGCTCTGTGTGTGGAAAGGACAGAAACACCATGCTCTATGAATAGAGGTATCTACAAATGTTGAATATGTAATATTCAATTTATCCCTTGAGATGTTAATTATTCTTTAAGAATGTGATAATGAGGTGCAACACACTGTGTGCCAGCAGGCATAATAGATCAGGTTTCATATTATTCATTTAAATCTGGGCATTAATTTTCATTACAAAACACAGTCAGTGATAGAAATGAAGGGCAATCTATGGGGAAAGTAAAGTTTAGCAAGTACAGGCAATAAGCCACACAATAGCTGGCCCTTGAAGTGCTGATCTCATTTACTTGCAGCCAGACTTGTTGAAAGATGACTATCAGAAGAGCAACAAAAATCCCCTCTATGGTGCAATGTTAATGTTAATAAACCTTAGCTAGGGAAAAACACAAAGTTCAAGGTAAATGCCATAAAAGATAAATCCTTTGAATACAGCAGGATGCTGGTGGGGTGGGGGTAGGGGGCGGGCAGGGCTATAGGTTCCACTTTTTGCATTATTCCTCAATAGTCATTTACTGAGTACCTTTCTGGTCAAAATATGAAGGAAGAAGAAGAACTTGTCCCGGAAGTTTACAATTCATATAACCCAGGTCCAAGGATAGATCTCATAGGTGGAAGTAAATTAGCTATTTACATTTAATTAATGTTTGCATGTTTTGAATTGAATTCGTCCTCCTTCCCTATCTGCTTTAGTCATAGATAAGAAGACAGCCTGGAAAAAGTAAGAACTTTGAGAGGAGATGGCAGATATGTTCCACAGGAACACATATGCATAAATGAGGGGGAAAAAGTGAGTTAATCAAATATCATGTTCTCTGAGAAGACAAAAAGCTAGACAATGCGTAGGCAAACCTTGAAATTCATATGAGATCTTAAGATTTAGTGCTTAGGAGAATGGTGGAATCAAATCCATTCTTGTGCTACATCTTCCACTTGTGTTGAAGAGTAAGCAAGAAACATTTAAGGGTTTTTTTTCCACAAATTTGTGCCACATCTAGTAAATTTAAGGCTTTAGGAAATTAAGGCAAGTTAGTGACATAATTTCTAAGTGACAGTGAAAATAGCTGGTATATTCTAATGGAAAGCTCCTAGACTTTAAAACCAGAGACACATAAATTACAGTATCACTTTTACCACTGACTCCTTTTTTGACCTTAAATAAAATATTTAATTTTATTAAACCAATCTCCACATAGAAAATATGAAGATAGATATAATTTTTGAAGTACCTGGTACATAGAAGATTACAATTTCAAAAGGACGGGAAAATGATTTGTTTGTATATTACATGATGACTTTATATATTTGTATAATTTAAAATATTTGGCTGTTGAAGAAAAATTCATGTAATACCTCCTTTAATATTGTATTAAGGTTCTTCAGAGGAACACAGCCAATAGAATGTCTATATACTTTAGAAAAGGAGATTATTACAATACTTTACATGACTAGAGGCTGAATAGTCCCACAATAAATGTGTACAGGTTGGAGAGCCACAGAAACTGATAATTGCTCAATTCAAAAAAACTGGAAGCTTCAGAGTAAGGGGGAACAACGATGCAGCCCCAGTCCGAGGCTGAAGACCTGGAGATGCATGGAGCATTGTGGGTGCAAATCTTCATTCAGAGGCTGAAGAATCTGGAATTTGATGTCTGTGAGTGATGGAAGCTGCAAAAAATGCACCTGCTCATGAGAAACTGAACGTGTGTGGCCAAGGTTCCTTCTTTTTCCTCTTTTCTGATTTGCCAGGGAGCTTACTCTGTCGGACCCTGCTACCCACACTCAGGGTGGATCTTCTTCACTCAGTTCACGGACCCATATTCTTGTTGTCTCTGGAAGCAAAGATGTTTGCTTTACTGATTTTCTAGGCATCTCTTAACCCAGGCAAGTTGATAACCAAGTTTAACCATCACAGACATGATTGTGGCTAAGTGCAATCTTTTCAAATACTTCAAGAATAAGGAGAATATATTTGTGTTGTTATAAGAATTTATAACATACTTGGATGAAAGGATAGTCTAATTGATGAGCTATAGTTAGCTTATCATATAAGAAGAAAGATGATCAGTAGAGAAGAAGAGTTGGGGTTGCTAAAATTGTAGATGGACATCTACATTAGTTATCTGTTGTTGTGTAGCAATTATTCCCAGACTTAATGATTGAAAACAGCTCCATCTCATATAGTTCATGATTCTGTGGGTCAGCAATTGTGACTGAGTTCACCTGGGCAGATCTGGTCTAATGTGGTCTCACTGTGTCTTTCACAAGTTACAGGATCAACTAGGGCCTAGTTTCAGGATACCTTTAGCTGAGATGGCTTTCCCTGGTCCTTATGATTTCCCACTGTCCAGGGTACTAGCTTAGACTTTTACCTAAGAACTCGTGGGGTTCCCAGAGAACAATGGAGAGTGTGCAAGTCCTTTTAAGGTTTATTCTTAAAACTGATGCAAAATCATATTCTAAAACAAGTAGCAAGGTCTGTCCAGATTCACAAGGATGGGGAATGGACTCTATCTCTTGATGGGAGGCAAAGTCCCATTTCAGAGGGCATGCATAGAGATAGTTGTGGCCTTTTTTGCAATCTTCTAAGCAAGGAATTGAGTCCTAGTAGATGTTATAGTAAGGAAAACTTGAGAAAAGACTGTAAAGAGATTGATTTTGCAATCTTGAAAACATCAAAAACACAACCGTTCTCTCAACAACTGTGGTTAGTAAGTCTCTAAGGGGTAATGTAAAACTTGACAGGAGCTGTGTTTGGAAAGAATACCAAGGAAGGAATTTAATCTTTTTTTTCTGAGAAAATATAAAAGTTATTCTCATCAAAAATAAATAATTTAGCTTTAGATGTTAAATTTGATGAAATAATTGAGGTCAATAATTGGTTAATTACAAAACAGAAAATCAAGTGGCCCATATGTACGTTTCAGAAAGGGGAAAGAAATACATGAATACATGGTAATAATTTTCTGGACAATGTTTCATGTCTATATCTTATACCCTAAACAACTGTTGTGAATATAACAATATGCAATGTGCTGATCATTGTTACTTTCCTATTGGCTTGTTGTGAAATTGTTTTACTTTAATTTCTTACTTTTCTTCTGTTTAAAATAAAAAAAGAAAAAGAAATTCAAATTCTATCCAATCTTATAAGTCTGACATAAAAGATAAATATGACATTTAATTTTTTATCCTGAAGAAATATGGCACATTTATTTTATAAGAGGGTAGCTATATTTTGAACTACCTAAGTGCTAACAAGAATTTCTGAGAAACTTGATCTTTTTTTGTAAACAGCATAGGGTAGGAGAAAAATGAAGCAATGTTTTTCAGCCTTACAAATTATTTCTGAGTTATGAGTATGTAGGAATGTGTCTCTCTTTCTCACAATTTATATTGTTTATAAGCCTGTCATCAATTATTAACTTGCTTCCACTATAGAGCAATCATTTTGAGAACCACCGTTGTATTTCAGCCGAGTGAGCAAAAAACGAAGATGAACGTGACATTTAAGTGCAGGGCTTTATTAAGGCAATGTTTGTGGTCACTAGACTATCAGTGAAAGGCAGTACATTCATACCACACCCAGGTCAGCTCAGGCCCTCTGATTAGCACTTTCCTTTTTCTTGGTGCCTGTTGCAGTGTTTTTTGTCATTATAGGGGAGAGCCGTTCTGCCTGCCCGGCTGTTCCGAGTTAATAGAAACCTAGGGGCAAACAAGGACAGAACTGCATTATAACTTTGTTTTATAAACCTCACTTCAGATGTAAGGTTTAGCAATGTGTTATGGGGCACTAATTATGACTCTTTACTGTGTTTAAGAGACTGGTTTTATGTGTGTTCAAAATGAAGAAGCCCCCGAACTACGTTCTAATACGGCTTAAGATTCAGACTTCTTTGTACACAGATTAATAATACAGTTAAGGTTTAGGACAGGAGGGGTCGGTACAGCTTGGCAGAGAACCTCAGGTACTTTTTACCCTGTTCAGACAAGAAAAAGGTTAAGGCACTAGGGATTCCTTCAAGATGTGAGAAGCAGCAGCTGATTTTAAGTTTTTTTTTTTTTTTATGTTAAGCCTTATAAATTGCTGTGGGCAAATCCCTTTTATTTGGGACAATGATGATGAGGCCTCAGCTGCAAGTCTGAGTTGAGTTCTGAGCTTTGGACTTCACAAAAAATGAGATCAAACCATGCTGGTACTTCTTGTATGCTATGTAACCTAACAGTTCACCCAAACAATTGAACTTTTCTGCAGTCAGGTGCTACTTGTGCGCAAATGCATGTGTAAATTGATGGCATTTAATTGTAGTATGATCTTGGTTGTCCTCTTGCTAACTTGAAATTAAACTTGAAAAAAAAAGTAGTATAACCACAGTATACAAAGTCTGGAAGACAATCAGAATATAAAATTTAGAGATTACTTGCACTCTGGTATAGTTATCATTTTATTTGGCATATCTGTATCAACCATTTCCACAAATGATTTTTTCATGATATAATTATGACTGCAATATAAATCTGAGGTGTTGTAAGCAACTTTTCATATCTTCATATAGATGCTACATAGTCCTCAGAGCTAATTATATTTAGTATATGTAAAAGAATGGAATCAGTTTTTTATGCTGGATTCATAGGTCAGTTTTATTTCTTAAACATTTTAAAGAAGGCTGTAGAAACATCTTTGTACTCAAAGACTTCCTCCTGGGTTTTGAATTATTTGTCTAACAAAGATATCTGAAGTACAACCTCTGGGACAAAGAGAACACACAGTATGTTACTCACAAATTTGCACATTCATTTTCCAATTTATAGACCTTCATCAATTTAATTTTGTTATTTGTCTTCCACTGAGGTGTTTTATCTACGAGGGAATATAGCAATAAGCTAAAAGCAATGATTCTTCTGTTAGTGACTGTCCCCAGGTAATCTCCCTTTATTTTCACCTCTTTGCTTTGCTTTGCTCAGTTTCTACTTTGACTTGCTAATGAATTTTTGTATACTCTTCTTTTTTTGTTAGATATATGGCCTTTGTTTAATTTTTCAGACTCAGTTGCTTCTCTTGTTTGGTATCTCTTAGGGCCCGGGAACACTTCTACTCTATACCCTGTTCTGAGAAACCTTATTCACACCTTGTTCATCATTGGAGTAAAATATGGGAAGGAGTTTGTATAGATTCTAGGAATGCACATTTGAAGTGGCCCTTTTAAATCAAGCAGAGAACTGGAGATACTTAGGTGAAAGTGGTGAAGAGAACAGATTCACAGTCAGTATTGGTAGGAGCTGTTGATGATTGGGCATGGATAATGAGGGAAATATAAAGATGACTCCAGAGTTCTTACTTTGGGCCACTGAGTATTTAGCCATTATAAGTTAATCAGTATTGAGAATCTAGAAAAAAGACTTTTAGAGGCGTGGAGTACAAAGAAATTTTGGTTTTGATATTGTAGTGATCACGGTTGATTGCCTACGCACATTAATTTCCTACTTTCTTAATTAAGAGAAGATGACTTAGTTCATTTATGTTGCCAAGAAAGAATACCATGGAATGAGTAATTAAATAGAGGACTTTGTTTTCTCAGAATGCTAAAGGCTGGGAAGTCCAAGATCAAAGTGTTGGTATCTGTAGGGACCTTCTTGTATGGTGGAAGGAGGAAGGACCAGGGAACAAATGCACATAGCAGAAGAGCAAAAGAGAGTGGGTTCAAGCTTGCCCACTCTTTCTATAGCAGTAATCCATTCATGCAGATGGAGACTTTATAACCTAGACACCTCCCACTTCCCAGCATTGCACTGAGGGTTGAATTTCCACAACACATGTATTTTCAGGAACACACTTGATTTGTAATAATAACTCTTATTACTATTCTAAGGATAGTTCAAGGTTACTTTAAGCCATTGATTCTTAGGAACTATTTTGCCCACCAGGGGGACATTTGACCATGGCTGGAGACAATTTTGATTGTCAGAAATGGGGGATGTTACAGGAATGTAATGTGTAGAAGCCAAGAATATTGCTACATAAATACAATACAGAGGACAGACCTCTATAACAAAGGATTATCTGGCCCTAAATGTTGATGGTGTCAAGTTTAGGAATTCTGACCTCAGTTTAACTGTGGCAGTCTTATTTGATTTGTTAATAATTGGTTTAGAAATGATCCAGGATGCAATTAAATGAAATATCTTTAGTTTTTCTTTTAAAGGCAGTGATAACACTTTAAGATGATGTTATGTCTGAAGATGACACATAGAATTGTTGCATCCATTTTGCCACCACCTTGAGAATAAATTCAGCATGTAGAAGAGGCCAAGAAAAATGCAGAGAAAGAATTCCAGAGATTAAACATACATCAGAGCAGTGCTTATATCCTGTTCTATCTCTCATGACATGGTCCATAAATCCATTTATGGCCTAGGACAGAATGAATAAGAATTTTCCTATTATTTGTATCTAAAAGTACCCTAATTAATATTACTATGTTGAATTGCTTGTGCATGATTTGAAACAGTACTATTAAATATTTAATATGTGATATTGGGGCTTAGAATACAAGTTAAGACTGAAATTAGAGTGTGAAAAACTTCATATAGACATGGTGGGTGTTATGGTTTGGATCAAAAATGAATCTCAAAAATCTCACGGGCTCAGGATTGAGGTATTTGGGAGGTGATTGGGTCATAGAGGTTCTATAACTGAATGTGTTATTGGGAGATGAGTCCTGTTGGAGATGACAGGTCACTGGAGGAGTGACCTGGATGGGTTTGTCTCTTTTCCCAGCTCCTCTCTTTTATTTCTGCTTCCTGATCACCATGATGTGAGCAGTTTTCCTCCACTAGACCCTTCACCATGACCTTTCTGCCTTAGAGCCAGCCAACCATGACTATAACCATGATCCAAAATATGCCTCTCCTCCTTTAAGTTTTGAGTATCTGTTATTGTCTCCCAGGTATGAGAAAGTGACTAAGGCAGTAGGCATAGGCATGGTAGGGATGGTCCTGTCCAAACAGAGTGTGGCAAGCAAGAAGAAAATGCATCAAAAACAGAGTCTTAGAGTTTTGAAATGGTGAGATAAGAAGACGAGGTAGTAAAAAGCTTGCTGACAGGAGTCAGAAAAGATAATCATGGTACCCATGAGCAATATGGTGTAACAGAGACAATTTGCTATTTATAGAAAATTTGTGCTTTTAAAAGGAAACTTTTAAGATATAAAGTAATTACCGAGATTCAGATGCCTCACCAGAACTTTCCCAGGACTCTCTAACCTTTAGAAAGTAATGGAAAGAAATTTTTTGGTTAATTTTTCAGGGTGTTTTTTGAGTATGTATCTTAAGCAAAAGGGAAAACAAAGGTGTGTAGTGAAAGAAATGGAAAGTGATATTGATAGATGGCTTTGGGAGAGATGTAAAGTACTGTGTTCACTATAGGCGGGTATAGTTTTGCAAAGGAGAAGCAATATTGATACTCTTTTGCCCAGTATAGGAGGGAAGGTTGAAAGACTGGATACAATATAAGGGAAGAAGGGTGCAGCTGAATGAGTTCCTAGATCATGTCTTTTTTTTTCTTGTAACTGTCTGCTGAGAATGAGGAGTACAGAAATAGGGAGTCTAGTGCTTGGAGTTTGATAACTGATTTATTAACTCATTCTGAGCAGTGGAATGGGGAGCAGGGATTGATGAGCAGCTAGAGTTGAACTTCTAAATTTGTGATGGGTCCAATTCACATATTTATGTAACTTTCCCCTGGCATATTTAGTGACCCTTAAAAGAAAACAGACAGTTTTGTCAATTTTGGCTTATGGTTTGGAAGGAGAAAGTAAAGGTAAACTGGCAAAGTAATAATTAAAAATGCTAGTAGGAATATTGTTGAGATTATGAAGCATTGCATGGATAAATTTGGAAACTTAGAGCTATGGCTTGTGTCTAGATGTCCCCTCAAAGCCTCATGCAGTCATAGGTTAGGCTTTTTCTGAGGTGAATGATCTAGAGTGTGTAACACTGGGATTGATTCATGGTAGAATGCTAGAGTCCAGGGCACTAGGAAAATGGGTGTGAGTACTACCTGCCCTAAGTAGCCTGGATAAGATCTAAGGGATAGAAAGAGTTGTAGTCATCTCTCACTTGCTTTGCTACCTTCTGCCCACCATGAACTATTTTTCCTCTGCAATGCCTGTCTGCCATACCACCCTGCCTTTAAACTAGCTGATGATGGACTGAAATTTCTACAAATTGTGAGTGAAATAAATTATTTCCTCCTTTACCTTTGGGTGTTGGATATTTTGTCTCAGCAATGAGAGAAAAGTAACTAAGACATGTAGGCTCTTGACAAAAGCATTAAGAATTGTGAAGGATTAGACTGAATCATTAGTCATTGATCTTTTTTTTCAAGGATGAGACTTAAAGTTCAGTGGGACTTGACAGTGATGTAGCATTAAGTATGAATGAAGGCAGCAGATCACTTCTCAGATATCCTATTTTACAAATCAATACCATTCTGAAACAGAAAGGGAATTATCAAGATGCACTCACTGTTATGGTTTGTATCTTAAGTGTCTCCCAAATGCCCACATACTGAAGGCCTGTCCCCAGACTGTGGTGCTACTGTGAAATGGTAGAACCTTTTGGATGTGGGGGTCTAGTGTGAAGAAGTTAAATTATCAGGGGGTGTGCCCTTAAAGAGGATATTGTGAGCCTAGCCCCAGCTCCCTGCCCTCATGATGTGAGCAACCTTCCTCTGCCACCTGCTGTTACCATGATGCACTGTCACAAGCCCAAAGCACGGGACCAAACAACCATGCATAGAAGCCTCTGACCCAAGTGCCAAATATACTTTTCCTCCTTCTAGATTGTTCAACTCAACTATCTGTCATAGTGACAAATAAGCTTCAGAGCTGGTAAGGCCAATGTTCATGATCTTTAGTGACTAAACTGAGATAATAATCCAGATATCTTTGTTCTTGGCTGAATGCATTCTTCCTTAATCAGTTTTGGGATATTCAGAAGGAAGACATTTGAAAAACAAAATCAAGAAATGAACATGAAAAGGAGCAAATGAATCTCCCCACTGAAATGAATATAATTACCTTCATTGATCTGGGGAATTATGAAAACATTTCTATATCTATGTTATGAAAACTCTAGAAGGTTGGTCACATCTCTGTAGCTAGCTCTTGGGGAGGAGAAACTTTGCAGGGAATCTGGCTGAGAGCCAGGTAAGGGAGTTGTTTAGGAGTCAAGTAACAGGGTGATAAAAAGTCACTGGAGGGAAACAAAAGGGGATTTGATGTAACTAATTGATTGTGAATGCAGTCTGAAGCTTGAGGACTGGGGGAGACCTTCACAGTCCACTGGCTAAGTATGTGCTTTTTAATCAAGAGGTTAGTGTTCATGTGAGCCCTGCTTCTCTTTTGAAAGGGGCTTATTCATTGGCAGAGTTATTGGGAACATGTGTTTATTAGCCTGGTATGGTGAAAGCTTTAACATTGTTGAAAGAGGTCAGCCGTGTTTCTCAACCTCAGTTGTACTCCATGGTAATTGACAGTGCCATTAATAGGCGAGAGATGCACGCAGAAGTTATGCTTTCTCCTTTCTCCTTTTATTGACTGTTCTGTATGTTGAAATGTGCTGTTATGAAATCTAGGTTTGTTTTTATGCGTAGCCCAAATCATGACTGAGAATCTGGTTTACTAAGTGATAAGCTGTTAGTATTTTCTGTTTATATTTATTATTAGGTCTAGTCTATTATTTTCATATTTCAATTCTTTATCGGTTCACTGCAATTTAATTCTCAAAGATTTCTATGAATTTTAAATTTTCTCTTATGTGAATTTAATAGCTGAAGAGTGCAAGATATCTTTCTGTGCTTTAATTAGCCTGTTTTTAGTGAACATAGAACTTCCTCACTTCTAGGATAGCTTGTCAATAGTTGTTATTGAGTTTTCTTACACATGGGCAAGTGAGGAACATGTCCTACAGGTAGTAATTACTATTCAATACCAATAATAATTGTATAGGATGTATGTGTGTGTGTGTGTGTGTAATCTTTACCCAAGGAAAATAAGCATATTGCAATGTGGAGTGAATACAAGTAAGCACATACCTTTTTTTTTTTTTTAAGCAATTACATCTTCATGACTTCCTTTTTCTGTAATTACATAAATAGATCTCCCTAAGGAGAAAGCTTGTTTCATTAGATTTCTGCCAGTGCTAAATTGTTTTTGAAAGCTTGGGACAATAAATAGGGCCATTGTGAGGCTGAGAAACATATAAGCTTTTAGCATCCACAGATATTTCAATTATTTTAAGATAAAGCGAAGCATGATCACATAAAAATGTATAATACGAATGGCATGTATGTCGCCATATGAGTGGCTGCTTACTTAGGTTATTTATTTTTCTTTTATCTTCTTGCAGGTGAAATACTTTCTATAGCACTTCACAGATTTTGTTTCAGTAATTGCTGGTTTCATTTGGGGAATTTCACTTTGTTATACTGTCATTTATTGTTAAGAATGAGGTCTGCATTATCTTTTAAAGTGTGATTCATAAAATAGTAAATCCAAAAGAATGTAGATACGCAATATGTTTTGCTGTTTACTGTTCAGGTGTAAAAGTGAAGTCAATAGAAAATCCTGGAAAATACTGTTTTGTATAATTTTTATGACTCAAGAGTTGTTAATATTTCCAGTCTCTTCCTAGCCCTCATTTTTGCTTTTTCCAGTTCACTAAAGGCAGGAATGAAGACCAGAATGCAGCTATAGGTTTTTTGTTGTCTATTCTTCATCTGTGCCTGTTCAAAGACATCACTGCAGAACACGTTGTTTTCTGATATCTCAATTAGGCATTTACTGGTTACATTCAATAATTCATTCTCCATAATCTTACAGTCATATTGCAAAAGGATTTGCAATTTCAAATGTTGACATAATGTTAAATCAAGATTGTTAACATCCCAGTATGTGCAGTTCGGGTGCACCAGGCTGTTTGTTTGTATCTTTTCCTTCAGTTTCTTGTAATATGCTCTCTATGAATTCTTACCTCTGTCCATTTGAGTCCTGTTTGTCATACCCTTAACTGCTCTTCCAGCATGAAATATACTGGGCTTTTGTTTGATAGGACAACCTGAGATAGGGAAGAGGCAAACTTTAGAGGATGTGGCTGGTTATGGTGACTAATGGACCAGTTGTCCAAAGGTCACTGAAAACCCATGGGCTAGGCTTTTGCTTGGTTTTCTCTCACTACTGAGACAAAATACTGGGCATCCAAAGTTAAAGGATAAAAGATTTATTTAGCTTACAGTTTGTAAAGGTTTCAATCCATAGTTGACTGACTCCAATGTAGGGTGGCTTGGCAGAGAGCAGTTCATGGTACCCACAAGGCAACGAAAGTAACAACATGGGGTGAGACAAGCTTCTTTCTGTTCCTTATGTTGTATCCAGTCTACCAGGATTGGGGCAGTGCCAATGCAATCAGTGGACTGATCCAGCAGTCACCCACCCTTAATTCCAGCACCTTTAATCCTAGCATTGCACTGCCAATCACACACTCTAGATTCGGTTACCTCCAAAAAAACCTTATGATCATATGAGGCTTTGGGGGACATTTAGACACAAGCCATGACAGATTTTTTCCATTTATATAGGGAACTTTTTTTTATCACTATGCATTTCAGATCTCTCAAAGTCGAGGTGAACCTCCAGAGCCGTCATTGCTTTCAAAGGTAGTTGTCCCAAGTGTTTCCTTGCCCTGATTTTTCCAAGCAGCTCTTTCTCCTTTTAGTCATGGAGGGGGAAACTGTGGGATTTGGCCATACCCTGTTACTTGACAGAGGTATGGGGACTTCTGAGGAGGACTACTGTATATTTCTTACTGAAGATTTCCCATTCTTTCTATAATCCTGTTTTATCTTCTCTTTCATTTTTCTATTTGTCCAATCCTTTTTCTTTACTGCAGGAGATTTAATGGATTGGATTTTATAGCTCTGCTTTTTCATTCTAAACTTCTTTCCAGGCAGGAAAAATGAATTGGATAGACTTGTTGAAAATTTCTAAAATTGTGACACATTGTGGTAGAAATGAATCTTACTCTTCTGTGGGGGTTTCCACATATTTTGGCCTGAACTGTCCAATTATTCCTTCAACTTGTTACATTTGTGAATAATGGATTTTACATGATTGATCAAGGTCTAATATGTAGTAAAATATGTAGATCTCAATGTATGATTTGGTGTATTTGACTACTGTACATAGAGTCATAGGTCAATCAGAACATTTCCATGTCCCCAGACTATTCCTTGGGGACCTTTCTGCTATTCCTCTCTCTGTATAGACAGTCTTGAATCTAATACTCATTTGTGTCTGTCATTGTGTCTGTTTTGGATTTTTTTTTCCTTTTTTCTTGATTAAATGTCTGGAGATACGATTGTTTGGCAATAGCTAACATACGACTGCTTCTTTAAAAATGACTAGGGCCTGGGGATAAAACTCATTGGCACAGTACCTGCCTGGCAAGTACAAGGTCATGAGTTTGCTTCGTGGTATACACACACACACACACACGCACACACAAACTGGGGATATTAATGGAACATATGGGAATTTTGTTCACTTAGCTCTCTGCCTTACTGCTTTGGTTTGCACTGAAGGTGAATTGGGATGACTAACCACTTTCTAGATTTTCACTTTTTTTCCTCTGGTAACCACTTCTTCTTCTTCTTATGTTTTTTTTTTTCTGGCACCAGGAATCGAACTCACAACCTCACGCCCACCAGGCAGGCATTTAAGCCACTGAGCCAAACTCCCAGCCCTAGTTTTTCAAGACAGGGTCACACTATATAGCTCAGGCCAGTCTCATGCTCGCAGGCCGGCCTTGAACTCACAACGCTCCTCCTACCTCAGCCTCCCGAGTGTGGGATTAAAGGTGTGCACCACCACGCCTGGCTTGGTAACCACTTCTTAAAAAGAATATGGTGTTAAGATTGTGCTTCCTTCACTCGTTTGTTGTATTTTTCTTGGTCAATTTTAATCTAATTTCGTTTACTTGTTAGGCTTATGGGAAAGAAGATTCTTTGATCTTGCTTCAAGCTGCTAAATTTCCCTGAAAGTGCAATTTATAACAGAAAATATTGTGGATTAGTTGTCTAATTCGTGGCCACTCTTCCCCTTCTATGTTCTATTTATATTTCTTAAAATATATGTTCAGAACCAAGTTTGAGTGTTTTTTCAATCTTGATTAAGAATTCAAATAATTCTGCTTTAAAGGACAAATATGAATTCCTTTTCTGCAGTCTGAACAATGTAATATGAACCTATTTGCAGCTGATGGGTGACTCTTGTTATGTCATTAACATGAGCAAATTCTAGGACAATTCTGAGAAATGTTTGTTTTGTTCCATGGGACGTTTTAAAAACACATGGATCATTATTCTCATTGAAGGATTTTGAGTAACTTTATTGTGAATTTATTCTACTTCAGAACCACATCACCTTCTGGATACAGATGTGTTACATAAATTGGGTGACCCACTGCCTAATTTTGTCTCCACTTATCAGCTATAGTTGGCAAGATATTAATAAATGCTGCATGTGTATCTCAGGGAATCCCACGCAGATTAACAAAAGATGTCTGTGAAACATTTTGAGATTCTTTAGAAGAGGAGTGTGTTGTGATTTTATAGCATCAGGATGATGTTGTTATTTATCAGGCTCCAAGGAGGCCTCTTTTACTTTCCAAATTGAAGGCCCAGAAATAATTTTCCTAACATGAAATTTTCCATGGAAATGTAGAAAACAGTGATTGGAACTTACTTTTACGCAATACATATTCTTTAATATTCTTTCTTTAAGCGGTTTATTTCACATTTAGCCTTCTTATTTTTCACCCATTAATGTTGATAATCCTTTTCTTCTGTTGTCTGTTTCTTTGTAGGTGGCTCACTATTTGTCCAGTAAGACATACTACCAATTGTGTTTTAAGAGGAAAATGTATATGGGCAAAGAGAGGCTGGGGTTTGAATTAAAAATGGCGACTTGGCCCTTTGTCTCATTTTGGGTTCTCTTGCATCTTGGCTTTCATTGACTTCCTTGGAAATCTGTTCTATGGCTCAGTCTTGTTCCAGCATTTGCAGTGTATCATCATGCAAACCTTTGCTAGCTGCAAATAGCCTCTTAGAAATGTACTTAACCACAGATTTCAATCTTCAGATTATTAATGTTAAAACTATTTGAAGAAGGACACATTTCCAGATATAAAGCCAATGTGAAGTTTTTACATAAATCAAATATGGCAGTATCAAATTAAAACTATTGTGTTTTTTCCAATTCCTAGGTTTTGGCCATATTAATGAACTAATTTCCCACTTGTGGTTAGCATCGCTGTATAGTGTACTATGTGTCACCCCCGTATCGCATTTACCAGCAGTGCACGTGGAAAATTTTTATGCTAAAGGATTGTTAAAAACCAAACATACAATGTCAAGATAGGCATTTTTGACTTGTCTCTGGTAACATGAGATAACTTTGTTTTTCAAAAATTTCTATCACCTTTTATTTTAATACAGTTTAAAAAGTTAAAATGTATTCTAAAATGTTAAATTTGAAGCTGATTTGAATGTGTTTATGGGTATGCATGCATATATGGTAAAGTGGGAGATAGCAAAGGTTAAGGAGCACTATTTTGTATGTGAATTTCTAGTTGAAAAGTTGGCCTAAAAGGCATGGAAAATATATATCTGTCAGGACATCCTTTCTAGCAGGGATGAGAGGATTTAGGCTAAGTTAGGGTTTGATGGTGGCAGATAACGCCCTTCATAAACTGCTTTAAATTCTGCGTTGGCTTGATCTTGTGCCATGGGTTGGGAGAGTGAGAACAAGCAGACATATGCCCCACTGAATTAGAATCTAGAGACATTGGGAAAAGCACCTCCAGTTCTTTCTGTGAAATCTGGATGAAAGCCTCCATGAACTTATGACTCTTACATTCTTTATGCCTGTAAAAGCAGCACCATATGAATGTTTCCAAGGCTGGCTTGAGCAGTAGTTGGGCCCAATGAACCAGTGATATCTGAGTGCCTGGATGGCTGAACTCTGTGAAATGAATCCTGGAGAACTAGTTACCCAGTTGGCCATTTTTGAACAGGGTGTCCAGGGGCTCTTTTTAAATAAAAGATTTATACTTTTGCAATGTTCAGCCTGTAATGGGTGGGATCTTGCTGATTCCTGAGATGCCTTCAAGCCTTCTACTGTCTGAATGCAAAGTTCTTGACTTCTTTTAATGATAATCTTTTTAGCAACCACTCTCTCCATGATCCAACTTTGCAGCTACTTCCTTTCTAGTGAAACTAGAAATTTTTACATCTATTTTTTGCTCCTGGTTCTTATTACAAATGTGGTTAAAAGCAGCTGGCAGTACTTATACTACAGCCTTAATGTTAGGCTACTTTGAAATTCTCTCTGCAAGGTCATTTATTCCTCACCTTTAAATTCAGCCTTACACGAAGTCTTGGGACATTGATAAATTTAGACAAATTCTTTGCTGGAATGAAACATGCATGACCTCTAATTTAGTTTCCAATAGAGTCCTCATTTGTAACTGAGCCCTCATGAACCTGGCCTTTAGAGTTCTCATTCCTATCAGACTTTTGATCTTCTGAGCTCCAACCAGATTCTCTTATCAAGTCTGTTTACAGCATTCTAAAGCTTCTCTAGCTGGTATCTTCAAACCTTTCCAAACCCTTCCCACAAACTAGTTCCAAAAGCTTCTAAACCACATGGTCAGGTACAGTTGTAGCAATAACTCTATTTGTCTGGAACCAAAATCCATATTAGCTGCTTTCCTATCACTGAGATACAGTATCTGACACCTAAAATTTAAATGAGGAGAGAGATACTTAGGTTTACAGTTCAGTGGATTAAGTCCATGGTTGACTGACTCCAATTTAGAAGTAGCACAGTGGAACAGATTGCAGGCTAGCAATGTGGAGGAAAGCTGCTTGTGTCATGCTGGCCAGAGAGGGAAGGAAGGAGCCCGGGGCAAGAATGCAGCCTTTTGGATGACTCCTCCAGTGCCACTTCCAACCAGGGCCCACCTCTGAACACTCTTGGAGGACTTTAGATCTAAACAATAACACTCTTACAATCCATATCTCAGTAAATTAACTTAAATTAGTTCTAGGGTAACAGTGGTAAGTTTGAAATGTATATTATCTTCTATTTTGATTTTTGTTTTTAGAAAGTTTAAAGGATTATTGCAAGGTCTTATCATTTCTCTAATGCCTATACAACATACAAAATAACTTCATCAGTGCTTTTATTTAAATAGTATTTTAAAATATTCAGGCAACACATTTGTCCACACATACATAAGATACTGTGCTTAACCTTTCTCTCCTGTCACCCCTGAGAGATATAATTAATGTTACATTAGAATATACTGTAGTTTCTTCTTACCTTTGTTAAACATGTGAAACACATAGAATCTGAAATAAAAATAAAAGATGTATTGTTGACAGATAATGCATGGATCAGCTTTTAAATAGTAGACATTTTAACCTATACTTGAGGTTTCATTGGAGTTTTGCCATATTGTTTAAATTAGCCCAATAGCCTAGAGGGGCTTTTACAGGAAGCCATTGCAATTTTCATCCCTTAGACACTGGTATTTTCATGAGCTGAAGTTAAGAGTCTCCAGGGATAATGGAATATCATTAACACATTTCCTGAACTCCCCTGAACTGCACATTGGTATGTTCAAGTCTGCCTTAGAAGAACAGAGCTTTCGTTTCATTTTGTGAGGACATGATGTTGGCCCAAACACAACTGATCATTTAATGGCAGTTTTTTTAAAAGGACATATTTAGAAAAAGAATTCTGTTCAAGTAATTTATCCAGGAAAAATGTTCCATACTTTGTTCGAACACATCATGAGGATCTGATTGTTTTTATTTGCCTGTTCATACCTTTCCAATAAAGCAACAAATTTTAAAAAATTACTCCACCCAAGCTTCTCTGAGACTATGAAATAAAGTGTCATAGCCATTTTAATTAGAGAAATAAAAGCATTTGAACTATATTTCTATCTATTAAAATCCCAAAGGCTTACATTGTTTTTATAAAATTGAAATTCATCTATAGTATTTGTCATAACTTCTCTATCACTATCATCTAAAAGGCAATAAAAAGCAGTCATAAGTATTGGTACTCTATGGAATATTAATATGACTTGACAGACATTTATTTTATGTTCCTAGATTTGGCATTTGAGTTGAATAAGGTTTTTTTTATGAGAAGGAACAGGGTTGGAAGGGAGGGTGAGAAAATAGTGAGAAAATAGTGTGTAGCCTATGTTATGTGTGAGGTGGTTTGTGGGCTACTCACTATAGCGTCACATAAGGGTAACATGCCATGGTATTCATGCCTCAATATAGCACAGGTCATGTGTTGAAATAAACATATTTTCATTATGCTACAACAAAGAATGCTTGTTTATGTAAACTAAGAAACATTTAATATGCATTGATCACTGTAATTTTGTACAACATAAGTATCATCATAAATTTTACCTAAATTATGCCAGAATGGTCTGTGAGGTGGCTATTTTCTCTACCACGTTTCTGAGTGGAGCACATTTCTGTGGCTATGATTCGTGTGATGGCATTAGATGAACCTTGAGATGGTTTTTCAGTGATTCCAATGCCTTTGCCCTGGCTGTTGTCAGAGGCAATTTTCTTTCATCGTATCTCTGTGGACTCAGGCAAAAAGCCTCTGTGCAACATCAGGGATACTTTCTAAATTTGCTGTTTATTGGCACATTCATTGCATTTATTCCTTTTAATTATTTTTTTTTATCTCTGAGCTCAAGCTGCTTATAGTAGAGAAGTTATCTGAGTCTTTCTGTTTGAAAGATCTTCAGTCCTTGAGTATTTGTCAGATCCTTTTTTCCTAGAAAGTATCTGTTCTGATGCCATTCCTCCGAGACCTTCTCAGGTAGTCATTCTTGGCTGGTATTTGCAAACAATTTATCCTATTATTTGTGAAACACAGACACGTGAACACACACACACACACACACACTCCAAGAACATAATTAGTAAAACATAAACAGTAACAACAAAAACTTGCAGCTACAATCCAACCAGCCCTTTAATACCATGCCTTTCTGCCTTGTCAAACTTATTTAAAGTACATGGTAAACTTATTTGAAATGTCCACTTCCTAGTCTGCCTTTCCTGTGTTTCTTGTAATAAAGCTACTATTTTCCAATAGTCCCTAACAATGTGCTTGTTGCCAAAGCAAACAGTGGTTTGGTCTGTTTCATTTTCTTCCCTTGTCTGTAGCCTGTGCTGATACTAATTGCTCAGTTCTTTCAAAAATATTGTCTTTTATGTTCAGTTTTCTTATCACTGCTTTTTCCTAACTGGTGACATGAGCAGGGCTTTGCATCAGACTTAGTGTAAATCTCAGTTGTGATCATTTGTATCTGCAAATGGATGCCTTATTTAGGCACTGAGCCTCTAGCTCAGGAGTCACTGAAGGAAGAAAGGAGAGGAAGGACCTTTGGTGGTGGATGGCCTAGAGCAGTGCTTTTCAAAGGGCCCCTGTGAGCGTTTTGGGTGGGACAGTCCTTCCTGATGAAGGGCTCTCTCAAGCAGTGCAGGATGTTTGGCATCCTTGGCCTTTAGGCATTCGTTGCTCATTGCATCCCCCATTGTGCCAACCAAAAAATGCCCCACACATTCCTAAATGTTTTCTGCAGAGGTGGTCCTGCCCTGGATCAAGGAATAGCTAAAGACTATGTTTTACTTTTTTTTCACTTTGTATTGTGTGTGTCTTTCCTCTTTGTTGGCTCATTGATTAATTAACATTTTTGAGAGACTAATATGATGCATCAAGGCTAGCATAATTTATCACCCTATCAAAAATTTGAGTTTCCTATATTATTCTATTCGTATGTTTCCAAACTTTTTTTTTCCCTTCACTTCCAGGACTCTATTTTTTTTGATATGGTGCTGTCAGAATTGAGAAGCTCATACTCATGCTTTTGTTTCAGCTTTGACCTAAACTCCCTGACTCCTAGGTATAAGCTACCTCCTGTGATCTCCCTTACCAATTGCATGGCATTTATAACATTGAAGTTGCAGTTCATTTTCATGTCTGTCTCAGTGCATTCAGAAATACACAGTTTTGTTTATGTTTGTTGTAGTGTCTGACACTCAGTAGGCCCTCAATAAATATTTATGATTTTGTGAATTAAAAGGTACATATGGTAAGATTCACAAATATTTTAGTAGAAAGAAAGTAGAAGAACTTACGTTAACTGGCCATAGCATAGAGGAATGTGGGTGACGTTAAAATATTGAAATGGGAAAATTTCACTGCTTTCTTAACCTGATAGTGAAAGCAAGTCAAAGAATAAAGGGACTGTGATGTAGCACAAGATGCCATCTGAGGTTGGAAAGAATGTTTGTTAGTAAACTTTTTATTCAAGTGATTTTTGGAAAACCCAGAATAAGACTAAAAAAAATCTAATATTGAAATTGGAAACATGAGGGGTTGTGATTATTCAAAAAAATTTCTGAAGATCAGAATTGGAAAAAGAGGCAGAATTGCGGTAATAACAAAAAAAAAATTCAAACAATGAGCAATAAGCTGTACCTCCTTAATACAAATGTTTCAGTGGATTTTAAGAATTTTATTCTTAATAGTTTTTAAATTCTTTAGCTTTATCACCAGGGATATTTTAAAATATTCTGTCTACTTTAAAATTTAACTTTTTCTAGTTGCCAGATTACATTCTTAACTTTGTATTCCATTTAATCTTATGTCTCCAATTCTTCATGCATTTATTTTGCTTCACTATTAATAGTGTGCATAGCCTTATGTGTATAGAATCCTTTTTTCCCTGCACAGATAAGTATTAAAGTGCTAGGTGTTATTTCATAGGCAAAAGGACATCTGCCGGTTTTTTTTTCCCTGGCTTTCAATCTTCACTTTATTTGTGCTGTTAAAGAGTTTATGTGTTTTAAGAGACAGAATACTGCTTTGCTTTCCTAATAGTGTTCTAATTTTGTCAATAAAAACTTTGTTCTGTAGTTAATAAGCCAAATAATTGGCCAAAGTCTTTTATAGTTTCCTTATTTTGTAGTCAAGAAAGTTAGAAAAGACATTTTGCTTGGGGGAATTACAATTAATATAGCCTTTTGATTGGAAATTAAAGTTAGTACTACCTAAAACCAGAAGAGTGCTTGTTGATTTTATTCAGTAATTTCTGAACTTCCTTAGAGTGTATTTCCAGCTTTGTATACTAAAAAACAAAATAAAAAACAAACAAAACAGAACCAGTATACTCAGACAATTAAGTTAGTGATAATTGGTTCATGTCATAAAAACACGAGTGTTGTAATTTTTAACAAATCATCATCCAAAGGAGTTTAAGCAAACCCATGTGAATGCTGAGGTCCACAGGCAGTTCGCTGTACTTTGCAGCAGGATAGGGTTTGCCACGGGCATGGTAAGGTGAGCTCAAAGGATCCTGGCAGGTAGATGTATTAATTGAATAAACATTTATCAAATGCCTGCGTTCTTTCAAGGGGTGAAAGTATAGAGATGAGTGAGAAAATAGATCTTGCCTTCAAGAGATTCAACTTCTGGATGAGGAAATGGACAGATGAATAAACTGTTGTAATAAATATTCAAAAGAATGTAGAGGACAACTTGGGAGGCGGTATGGTGATAAGATTAGCCTGCTTCATTTGGAAGGGGTCATTACTATGGGGAGTCACTAAAAAGCCATCATCACTAGTAGGGGAAATTATATGTGCTAGCAAGGACCACAGAACAGTCCACAATTATCAGAACACTGTGATTACCTAGCTGCAAATGATATCCCAGTCATGCCTTGTGTAAATGAGATATAGAGGTAAAATTTTAATGGACTGATACAATTCTTTCAGAACTACAGTAAAAAAGAAAATGGTTCAAAAGATCTCTACTGATTTTTGTTGATAATTTAGAGCTTTTTGAGTAAGAAATACAGTAGTTTCCCTAGTTTGTCCAGGACAGGGGGTAATTGAATTAATTGTATGTTTAATATTTAAATATCATTCCATCGGACATAATGTGAAAAAACAAACTTGAGCCATCCAGCCCTGGAATATTCTTTATGAATGTTCTTTTAAAAACAATACAATTTAAAAATTCATTTTGTGTGTTAAAGAATGGCACATATGTTATTTTTCATGATTAAATTCCTGAAGATGCTTTTTATCTGGTAAGATATAGAAATAACAGAACACTTTTCACTGGGATTTCTCTGGCTAGCTCACAGTCACTGTGATTCTCTTATAACTTTATTTTACATTTGTGTATATTTATTTACTGTAAAGTCTGCTGTGCTATCATGTATGGTTGCCTCCTCATACTTAAAGTAAACTATATCATAATTATTCAAACAAAGGGCTTTTAAAAATGGGTGATCTTTAATAAATTATTATATAATGATTTTATAATTTTTTTTGCATAGACACTTTCAGATTAACACAATATATGTCGATTCTAGCATGGGATCTGATAGATTTCATAATTCTTTTTTTTAATTTTATAATTCTTGACAGTGATAGTATGTTAGTTTTCTATCATTACTTTAATGAATTGCAACAAATTTAGTGGATTAAAGCAATACCAACTCACTATCTTACACCTCTGAAGGTCAGAAGTTCAAATACCATAGTATCCCAGGGCTGTCCTTACGGAGGTTGCAGGAGAGGATCTATGTCCTTGCTTTTTCTGGTTTCTAGAGGTAACTGGGTCATGGCCTCTTTCCTGTGTTGTATCTCCTGCTTTCATGTCACATGTCTTCCTTTTGTTAAGTCTATTGTCTTTAACTTACCAGCTGATTAATTTAGTACAATTTCCTGATTTTAAAATCTTTATTTTAAGCCCAACTGTGAAGTCCCTTTTAAAAACCATGTAAGGTAACATATTCGCAAGTTCTGCAGTTAGCATATGGACATCTTTGGGAGGGCAATATTCTACTTATGACATTCTTTACTAGAAAGGAGTCTAAATTACTAGATTATTTTGACTAACGTTTTACTTGCTGACTAATGTAAAAAATGCTCAATGTCAAAACTTCAGTAATTTTTTAAGCTGGAAACAAGGAGGCATTTTAAGAACCATCCAGAGTTTTGAGGGGCATTTTAAAAATAATATTTGCCTCCAGACAATTTCTCATATGCTCTTCTTATAGGTAAGGGTTGAATTCACTTCTCTTCTTCATGGTTAAGAATGTTGCAGTGCTGTATGCAATGAGAGAGATTACTCAGTGGAATATCTTGAGCAGATGAAGTATATGAAGACCAAGAAATTGTTCAGATCCCATGAGGGTTCTTGTTTGTTTTCTTACAGCTCTGAGAATTGAACCTAGAGCCTCATGAATACAATCACATCCCCAGTGAGCTTCAGTTTAGATATGAATTATTAGATAGTTTAGCCATTAATTGTATTTAAGTAAGTTATAACCATGTGTTCCAAATACTAATAGTTTTCTGACTTAAGTGGCATTAATTTACCACTACGAAAGTTGTTGTGTGACTTTTGTAAAACTTCTTGATAAGTAGACAGGTCTGGGAAATGTTATGATTTGCTTTAGTTATCCAGAATTTTATCTTTATTTGCTATTTTCCTTTGCCATTATTGTTTTATCCCTCTAAAAACAAAAAAAAAATTTTTTAAAAACTTTTTTCAAATTAGCAGAGACATTTTAACAAGTCTAATTGCAGTCACACTCTCAGATCTACACTGCAGGTTTTACTAAGTCTTATAGAATGTATGCAGAGCATTAATTTAAAAAAATGTCATGACAATATTGCCAAAATATGACTTTTCATAAGGAAATGAAAGTCATGCCATTATATTTAGAGTGGACGTTCTTAGATTAGGACCTTAACATTTGGAATAGTTATATCAGTTCTGAATTGTTTCCATTTCCCATTAAGAACAACTGTCCTTTCTGGGAGCAGCTAGAAGTCTGGGCTTTCTACTG
Organism: Dasyprocta punctata; assembly: GCA_004363535.1. NCBI lineage: Eukaryota > Metazoa > Chordata > Mammalia > Rodentia > Dasyproctidae > Dasyprocta > Dasyprocta punctata. Next base: position 19,535 of record RJWM01003583.1, on the reverse strand, counting down.
AAGGAATAGTTTGTGTATATGTTGCATCAGAAAGAAGTGAAACTATCTTACTGAGTGCACTTCACAAAAAGACCCTACAACTGAATGTCGAATAGTAGTTTTAAAATATAGCAGTATCATAGTTAAGCTTGTGAATTTTTTTTTCCTGTAGTAGTTAGCTATTAGTTGACAGAAACTGTAGTGCTTTCAGTTTACTTAAAAATTTCTGTTGCCAACCCAAATATTTCAGTTTCATAACCATCCAAGAAATGTACATTTTTATATTGTTATTTCATATAATCGCTCAACCCTAGAAAAATAAATTAAAGAGCCATTTCAAAAATCTCTTCCCAAGGGAAACTTTTTCCCCCCAGGGAGCTGTATGTTGAGTTGGTTGTATTACAAATCATCAATTTCTGACTGTTGAAATGACCTTGCCATAACATGCTGAATTTGATGCCCTCGTGCCAAGGATGCAACTTGAGAAATCATTATGAGCATTTTGGTGCCAAATTTGACTTTACAACTCTGCAAAGGAATGTCCTGAGTGTGAGGCTCTCTCTTGATAACTTGAAGTTCTCTGAAAAAGATGTGGTTTCTGTTTACATTTATAGGTCATGAGGAAGAGCATACCCAGCATATGAGAAATAAGAATTTGATGACCTGTTTAATCCTAGAAAACAACTGTCTAAAGAACCAAAGTCTTGGGGTTTCCCTTTGAAATTTCATTATTGATTTCTTTTTGGTATGGGGTTAAAAGTTACACTAAGTAACTTCTGATGGTCAAGGACCTTGTCTAGCTTGTTCACTATTATATTTTAAGGTATAACACGTAATCAGTAACCATTAAATATTTGTTGATTGACTAAATGAATAATGTTAGTAGTGCCTATTTTGATCACCATGTTTAAATCAGTCAAACACAGACCCTTATACAGTTATCCTTTCTTTATGGGGAAAATATTCAAATTCCTTTCTTTTAGCTTTTTGACATTTATAGTACATTACCATTATCTATAGCTATCCCACTTTGTGATAGTACACTGGTAATTCTTTACTTCTAACCATGACTTAGTATCCATTGATCCTTTCTGCTTCTATTCTTCCCAGCTTCTAGTAACAACTGTTTTTTTTTTTTTTTTTTTTGTACTGGGGATCGAATTCATGACCTCATGCTTCCTAGGCAGGCGCTTATGCTACTGAGCTAAATTCCTGGCCCCACAACTGGTTTTTGTTTTATGTTAATATTTTTATATCCCAAATATAAATAAGATCAAGTAGTACTTGTCTTTTTGTGCCTGGATTATTTTACTTAACATGATCATCTCTACTTTGATACATGTTGTCATGATTGAGACAGGATTTCATTACTTTTTATGGCTAAATAATGTTCCATATATATATGTGTATATATATATATACATATATATATACATATATATATACATATATATATATATGCATATATATATATCTCACATTTTCTTTATCTGTACATTACTTATTGGTATTTATATTGCTTCTATTTCTTGGCTATTGTGAATAGTGCCACAATGATCACAAGAGAACAGTTGGATGTCTCTTCAACTTATTGATTTCATTTCCTTTGGATATATATCCGGTAGTAGGATTTCTGGATCATGTGAAACTTCTACTTTTAATTTTCTAAGCACCAGTTTATTGTTTTCCATAAAGGTGGTGCTCATTTATATTTCATCAAAAGCTGCATGTGTTCCTTTCTCTATACAGCCTCATCAGCAATTTATTTTCTCTAGTCTTTTTGAGGATAGCCATTTTTACTAGTGTGAGATAATATTGTGGTTTTGATTTGCATTTCTTTGATGATTAGTGATGTGAAGAAGCTTTTCATATACCTGTTGGCCATTTGAATATGTTCTTTTGAGAAGTGTCTATTTAGTAGGTCTATTGTGTGTTTTTAGTTTTTTATTATTTCCTATTGAGTCCTTTTACGCTTGAGGTTCCTTATGTATTCTGGATATGTCCAAAAGATTTGAATTAATCATACTTAATTTATGAGTTATTTTAGTATTTATAGATTCTCTTGATAAAGAAAAATAAGTGCCTGCTATAGGTCACTTATGAGACGTGACGATCAGATAGTATCTGTGTTGTTTTGTTTTTGTGGAAAGTAAATCCTTTTTAAAATATGTATCTCGGTAGTAGCTAAGAAATCAACTGTGGTTTCTAATCATTTTAATAAGAAAGTATTTTACTCTTCTCATTCACTACTCAGACATTTGTAGCTTTTAAAAAAATTGTACAAAGTTGAGCTGCTTTGTGTCAAATTAAAAATAAAGCAAGACTATAATAGCAACAGAGCAAATAAGCACAGTGCCATAGGAGCCATATATTACCTGACACATAAGAGAGAGTTTTGTTTGTTTTTAGTTAAATTGAGTATTACAACAAACTCCTTCTTAGAAGAAAATCTTACATTGTTGCTATGAAAGGTTTGCATAGTTAAGGTTTGGTCAATAATAATTCAGAATGATTCATGTTAGTGATGAGTGCTAAAACAGAAGAAATCAGTTGGTTAAGATAATATCACTTTGAGTGCTAAGAAAAATAAATAATAAAAAAACCACCAAAAAACAAACAAACAAACAAAACTAACAAAAAACCCCCAAAAAACAGCCCAAGCAACTACTTCTTTCATGAGATCTCCAACAACTCAAGGTTGTTCTAGTGGTTCTGTGTTCTGAGTTTCTAGGTTCATCACATCTTTTATTCTACAGTGACTGAGCTTCTGCAATGTGCCAGGCACTCAGTTGGTACTGGATGGTTGAAACAGATGTGATTCCTTCTCCCTTTGGCTAACAGTCTTGTGCGGACACAGACATTAATTGAACAGTCAAATTAAACAGTCAAATTGACAATGCGAAATGGAGTTTGGAGAGTATGAGTTGGTTGAGGCATGCAGACAAGGCTTCTCTAAATGCAGGGAAAGCTGAAATAAATACCAGGGATAAGTAGGAATTAACTAGAGTACAGAGACAGGGAAGAAGAGTCTGGGAAAAGGACACAAAGGAAATGTCCTATTGTTGCCAATCAGTGAAATGTTCTTTCTTTTTCTTGATTCAAGTGGAGATCATGAATCTTGCAAAAGCAGCTCTGCTTGCAGTCCTGATGTCACCAGTGACACTGGATAATGCTGGATGCCCACAGTCAACACACCCAACTGCCAGTCACTGCTGCTGCTGCCTGCCACTTTTCATCCGTGCAGGCTTGTGGTGACGCTGAGGGTGGACTCTGCTGGGTACTGGTCTCTGCTGCTGATCTTCCTTGGCTGCTGGTCTATGAAGCTTTCCAGGGCTAGCAACCTCTAGTGTTTATCGCTCTTTCTTTTGAGAGGGCAGCTCTGTCCACACCACATGACTGAGGATCTTCCAAACCCATCTTACCTGAGAAGTAAATCAGAAGCAGGTTTACAGGACTACCAAAGCAGTTTTTAACAGGACCTGTGCTATACCACAGGGATGTCAGTACACTGAAGGTAGCCTTCCCAGACTAACCAGAGAAGGGTGAGGTGAGTGCTATTTAGATAGACTACAGGTGAGTGATTGGTTCAAATTAGGACCTTTTGATTGGTCCAGTTACAGGCCTGTGATTGGTCCAAGTGGACACCAGACTCTCGGATAGCTAGAGCTGTTTATGGCTGTGATTTAGTGAGGACTCAGGGCAAAGTGAGCTTCTTGATTGACAGTTGCTTAGTCTGCAAAGAATGGTAAAGTTGAAACTGGGGAACCTTGGTGAGAACTAGTTATGATCATTATAGCTGGAGTTTGGGAAGGTTAGGAATGTTAACAATGGGCCTGGAATGTGTAGCTAAGGCAAGGAAGGAAATAAAAAGTTATGGAGAGAATTAGGAATTTTTGAACATGGAAACCAGACCTTGCAGGACAGGGTTGTGTTTAAGACTTCTATCATCATCCTAAGAGCAATAGAAAGTCACTGGAGGTGTTTAATTAGTTGACAATATAATCATGTTTACATCTTGAGACACTTCTGATCTTGGTGGGGCTGGATTAAAGAGAAGTTCACAGTGAATGATGGAAGAACTGTTATCAGTTAGCTCTTTCCACACTGTAGACCTCTGAGAGGTAAGATGATAGAGCCAATCATCACAGTTTGTAGTTGAGCATATAGGGAAAAGTGGAAATATTCGGGAGATAAATAATGGGTAAGATGGGTAGGGTTTGGTGATGGATGTGGTTTGGGAGTGGGAAGAGTGAAACTGAAGGTATGATGAATAATGATTTTGCCTAAGTTTGTGGTAACTGCACGAATATAGTTACTTACCATAGAGACAGTGAGATAACAGTGGAAGAGAACAAGGTTGGAGGGTAGAGGTAAATCATAAATTTTTCTTTTGATATGTTGTACTAGAGAACTTTAGGATATTTCAATGAAGAAATTAGACACCTTGATATATAAGATCTTGAAGTAGCTGCCTTAGATTAGAGATGCATATTTGTGAGTTTAACTGAGATTAATTCATGCATAGAGTTTAACTGAGGTCATAGGTATGCATGAGATCACATAGGGAAAATGCAGTTAAAATGATCTATGAAAGAGCTTTTACAAACTTCAAAATCTTTCTTGACCTAGAAAGGAAGAAAAGATGCTCAAATGAACCATTTAGATGCAAAGATAGGAAAGAATGGAGAAAACCAGGCTGATATATCAAGGTCACCAAGGAAAGAGAACGTTTCAAGACTGAACAATGCTAAATGCTGTTGAAAGATCACATGAGATGGAGACTGAAAAATACTTTAATGTCACAAGTGACTTGTCATTGGTGACTTGTTTTAGCGACTAAAACAAGTCATTAGTGACTTGTTTTAGATATTTTTGGGAGGTATTGGGGCAGAAACTAGATTTGAATAAAGTTAATTTTTAATGAAGATAAAGAGTAGTGGTCACAGCAAATATTCTGATAAGTTTGTGAACAAGAGGAGAAAGACAAGATGACAGTAGAAGAGAATAAGGGAAATAGGGAGGTGTTTTGTTGTGTTTTTCTTGTGTATTTGTGTTTTTAAATTGGAGATATTTGAAGGGTTTAGGAGCTAATAAGAAAGAAGGAGAGTTTAGATACATGTAGTAGAGAGATCGAGTGATCAGGAAAGCGAGGCTCTTACTACATGTTTAGAATTGGGTTTTTCTCTTTGGTTCTTAGATTCTGATTGGTCACTTGCACCAATCTGTAAGAACAGGGATGTTAGAATTCTTTGTGAACTTCTTGGTTCTCCTCCAAAATAATCTCTCCTCAAGAAAAAGAGTTCTCTCTATGAAAAATTAGTGCAGTCAAAAAAAAAAAAAGTAAATGACTTTGGGGACTAAATATGATGAGATTAAAAACAAAAAAGGAAAGAGAAGTACCTCTAAACTTACTTTAATGTTCACAAACACCTTAAATATAGATATTTTGTAATTTTTATAAATATAGTTTCATGATAATCACTCACCAGCCAGCCATAGTGGCACACGCCTCCAATCCCAGTACTCTGGAGGCTGAGGCAGGAGGATCACCTTGAGTTTGAGGCCATCCTGGGCTACATAGTGAGTTCAAGGCCAGCCTGGACTAAAGGGTGAGACCCTGTCTCAAAAACAAACAAACAAACAAAAAGCCCAAAAACAAATAATAATCACGCATTGTAGGAATTGAAGTCTATGCAAGCAAACATGAATATTTATCTATGGAATTCAGACAAAATCTGTTCACGTCAACTGAGAATAATTATTTTTTCTTCAATAGTCATTCTTTTCTCCAGTCAGTTTTATTTTTCAAAAGATTTGTAGTGGAAAATAAAAAGGGAGTTGAGAAGTAAATCTTTAATGAACAATGTTTTCTCAATACTTAAAAAAAGAGAGAAAAATAATGATGTAGAGAAGGCACCTTTGAGTATTAGTACCTGTTTAAGAATTGAGAGGTAAGATTAAGCAGAATTTTGTTTTTAAATATACTTGCACTTCAGATACTGCTGTTTAATGCCAAAAACTTCTCTCTGATATGTGTTAAGATCTTCTTATCCTTTTCTAGCAAATTGTATAAATTTAGATACGTCAACCTTTCATTTTATCATCTATGAAACAAAGAAATTGGCAGAGATTACAACCAAACTTCCTTCCTGGTTTGAGATTTGAGGATTCAGGAAACTTTAATCATCACTTGTTGGCTACCACTCAGTTCCTTTCCTCAGAATGAATATTGTTGGATCCTTTAGTTATCTGTCCAAAGAATAAATTGTCTTTATTTCTGAAACATTCCCTTAGAACCCCAGATTTTCGAACAGTTAGAGAAAAGAGAAAGCATTTTTATCATCTTTCCCCATACTTATAAGTGAGATGACACAGAGTTTGTGTCTGTTTTGGTAGTCATTGTTCTCTCTGCTTACTGAAACACTGACTGGTTTGCAAGTTATAACTGTAGTCATCATGATTCTGGTGTTCGTTGTGGTGTGGTCTGTTTGTTTGACAGTCTTTTGAAATGCTTATTACCTAAATTTAGATACCCAGATCATTTTCTTGTATACAACCTGAGAATGCTTCACTAATTCAAGAAAATAAAGCCAGATTCATTTCATAGTCTTTGTAAATTTCATTTCCTCCAAGATCTTAGAAGTGACTCTGAAATCTTTCAACTCAGAATCCTTATGAAATTTTGTAATACTGGTAGATTTTTAAAATCTGCTTTAGGACTTTCCAACTCAAAACTTTTATGCTGTTAAAAGATGAGTTCTTTTTGCACCAAACAGATCTCCTACCCTTACTTCCATCCACTACTTTGTTATATGTCTGTTTTTCTCACCTGGGGTCATTCTTAAATGTGTCCTTACTTTGCTCTGTTTCTGCCGAAACTCTTATTTATGTCTTAATGGTTTCCTGTTGTGACTGCAGCAGTTCCTCTCTGATAGTCTTCTTAAATCCTTGCTCTTTAAACTTCAGAGGGGGCGCAGAATGTTATAGTGAGACTACAGAGTCCTGCTGCTGTAAAACAGTGTGCCTCGTATTGAAGTAATGTCTACTGATCTGGTGTTTTTTTAAATATACAATAATTTGGTTAGAAAACAGATGAGATTAGCAGTTGGAATGATTTATCATCTGACAGATACTAGAAAATGTACCTTGAATTATTTCAATTCATTTTTCAGTGGGAAAAATTATTCTGATAGCAGATGTTTTTTGTGCCTCTAGCAGTTCAAGTACCTAATCTTAGACTGGGAGCATGAGAAAAACATGTGAAATGGAATTACTTTTTTTATTCTAAAGACATTGAAATACTTTTCACAGTTATAGTAAACATTTTGATATTTTGTATTATATTTCCACAGTATTTTTATTGGTAATCCATCCCCCAAATCTGCTTATGAAGTGGACAAATGATAGCTTCACACCCCAATCTCTCACTTATCAGGTGGAGGAGATAAGAAGTTCAAATCTGACCCTGCCTCAAAAAACCAGGGCCGGGAGTTTGGCTCAGTGCCTTAAGCACCTGCCCTGGCAGGCGCGAGGTTGTGAGTTCAATCCCCGGTGCCGGTCAAATCTCTCTCTCTGGATATAGCAAAAAAAAAAAAAAAAAAAAAAAAAAAAAAAAAAAAAAAAAAAAAAATTGCTTCTTCAAAAATTCATTTAGGTGGAAATGACAATGTTTTTAGATGCGTGTATGAAATGGGAGTAACTATCAAGTGAAATTAGATTGATATTTCTGAGCTAATGGAAATGATTCTTGAGTTTTTGTCGTACCTCATTATTAATTAAAGGGAAAGAAGAAACGTATCTTTTTCTATCTTCTCCAAAAATATTAAAGTGAAGTTATTTTTGTGGAACAAATATATTTTAACCATATGGTCATTTTGTAAATCCATCCTGAGTAAGCAGGATTTTGCTACAGCTCCAATGTTACTTCTTTTTTCCCTTTCTCTGTCACTGTCTCTGTCTCTTTGCCACATATGTTGAATTCTGATCTTTGTAGTACAAAAAGCACTTCTGAAGATGTGCAGGAAGTACAGCATGTGGCCTCACTGAAATTCCACTGTGTCAGTAGAACCAATACTTGAATTGATCCCGGTATAGGCAAAATGTGCATGCTAATCATTACCACTCAGGGCTAAATTCGTTATTATGTCACGGCACGCATTACATTAAAAAAGCAGGGTGAACAAACTAGTAGCCTGTGATTTTTATTTCTGAGGACAATATTTCCTGTTGTAAAACTCATTCTAGTTGAGGAAATTAATGGTGGAATGTTGAGGAAATCTAAGCATATACAAAGTTACATAGTGAGGAAACTGTCACTAAGAGGTTGAACACCTGAACAACTAAAAAGAAAAAAAAAAAACAAACAAAAAAAACAAGGGATATGAATACAGTCAGACTCCAGAGTCCACATTCTTCAGTAGTAGCTCTGCTGCACCTGATATGCATGCAGTGCTTTTCTTAGACTTGTGCTGCATGTTTATAAGGTCTAGCAGGAAAGATTTCCTCCAGCAACATTCCCCTAGCTTCTTGATTTCTTTATTGTTACAGCCAGTTTGGTCCTTACAAAGAGCCTTTTGAGCTTGAAAATTAAATGTAATTTAATACAAAGATTTGCACTGATAGAATAATATGAATACAAATGTGAAGTGCCCACTGTGTTTTGATTATATCTAATTTGTTAAATGTGGCTAAATGGAGGGATTATATTGAGAAATTTGGATTAGTCTTGTTATAAAGAGCATCTCATCCTGATTCCTAGCCTATATTTTTTTCCTAAACATTAGATCAGTGAACCAGTTGGAGTTCTTCACAGTGATTAAAAAATACTAAAAATTATGCTGTTGAAGGTTGCATAATTGTTGCAAAACAAAGAATTACATTTTGGCTCCAAAATGTTAATATTCAGATTTGTCTGTGCAACCAATCCTGGTCCAAATAATTCTATGTAATATGTTGGCTGTACTTATCTGCTATGCATTCTTCATAGCCCAATAAATAGTTTCTTAGAATATATTTAATAAATCTCTTTGATGAGAGAGAAATTTGATGAAATCTCTTTGATGAATGAGGTACATTCCCTCATGTCCTCCTGCAAATGCACAGACACATTTATATACATTCATGTATGTTCACATGCAAATATGCATATGTATTTTAACATGCTAACATCCATACATATGCTCATGTGTTCATACATACATGTATTTAAAAGATGGACCGGTTCTGGCCAAAAGACTTCTGGATGATCTGATGTCCATGTCTTGGTGTTAAACTCCTTTAAAAATGAGAATTTCAACATTATTTATAGTTGGTGAGAATAAACTTTGCATTCTTATCACTTCCTCTGTGTTTATGAACTTTCTATTTTCACACTGTATCCTTTTTGCAAAAAATTTTATGATAAGAAGACTTAACTTTTCCCTGTAATCTAAAAGATAAGAGACAAATTAGGTGGTGTAACTTTACTAATTTGTTAAAAGTAAATATTTTGGAAACATTATTATGCTCAGAAAAGCAAGTGACAGGAATACTTTCTTTTGGAAACATGAAAGGAATTGAAATTTCTGATCTAAGTTTTGGATTTAGAAGCACAGTTCTGCTTTGTATTGAAATTCCCAAATAATTATAAAAATAATTAATTGAAAAATCACTTAAAACCCAGCAAAATGTCTTTGATTTATATTTGCTATTGCTGTTGTTATGGGTATTTATTAAATTTTTGAGTGGGTTTTGGTGCTTCACACAGAGTCTTTTTTTGTGGGCATAAACATACAGCTGTGTTTCATATAACTTGCAACTGTGGAATAAGGGGATCCTTCAAAGTGTGTTTTACTTTCTCTACTCCTCATGCATCTGAATGACATGAGAGGTTAACTATTCTATTTTTTGGCAGATCAATATTTCTTTCTTTGACTGTTAATGATGTGATGGCATCCAACGTTGATCTTTGGGCAACTCTCACAAGACTCAAAAATACTCAGCAGGGAAATAGCAATAAGTAGTACGTAATGGATCAGCTCTTTGGAATGGAGAACTATTAATTTATACCAGACCATTTGTTCAAGGTCACTTTACACACCCTTTTCTGTGATCTAGAGCCAAAGGATTCAAATAAGCAATTACCTTTTATCAAATTATGTTTTGACTTACCTTATAATAGTGCTCAGTGTAGTATTTTTTCTCCAAAGGATGTGTATGCACTTTATTAACATCTTTTTCATTCTTAACATATGTCTAAGAATGAGCTAGAGGCCAAATATTTTCCTTCGCAATAGTAAAATCCCCATTTTACAGACAGGGTTGGAGGCTAAGGCTATGTTCTGGAAAACAAGTTGTAGCAGCTTTCTCCAATAATTTTAATTTTGAAATGCTCTCTTTCAATATGTTTTATTAATGAGGGTTTTTGAGACACTCATGTTTAATAAAATGTCTTCTCTACTTCATTAGCAATGAATGTTCATGTTATTATATATATTTTATAGGAAATCTCTCTCCCTCTACATATGTATTTTATATTTGCTGAATATACCTATATATACATACGTTTGCTGAAATATATAGATTTGCTGATATCCTATATTCAGTTAGGTAATGAAGTTAGGAAAGTAATGCTGATAAAAAGATGATCTTTGCCCTTTTTCAATTGACATTTTTGGAAAGAATAGTGAATAGGATCTTAACATACTTTCTGATGTATGCATGTTAAGATCAGCTGGGGGTGAAATACTACAAAAACATTTCAAGCCTGTCTACATTTACTAAATTTAGTGAATTACTCATTCACTACTCACCACTCTGAAAGGCTGAAGATGCTTCATGAGTAATTTCAAACTTTTCTACCACGACCCATCATAAACTTCAAAATGTTTTATGCTGAATTTAAGTTTTTTTTAAAATTTTTCTCTTTGGTATCAATATCTACTTTGTGTTCTGGGATTCTTTTGGCTGCACTTACAGTAAGACTTCTCTAGTGAGAAGATGAAAGGTGAGGAAATAAGTTGATGAGACAATCCTATCATTGATAGTCTTTCCAAGGATTGTTGGCAGTTACAAAGTAATCTTGACACTTTGGTTGTATCACTATAAAACAAGAGAGGATTAGACTTACTTGAGCCTTCATTATGCTATTATGGAATGGGAGGAAACATATTCTATAGTTAAGTTTTTAAACCTCTTCCTCTTTCTCTGTCACTGTTTCCATTAATCACTGAGATCTTGGTATTTCACTGAAGCTAGTGTGTTATAACCAAATTTAAAGTTTTCCTTAATGATTGGGGCAATTTTAAATTTTGTATAGAGTATAGAAAGAAATAAAAATGAAACATCAATGAATATTGTAAGTGTAAAAAATAATTCGCCTGGTAAAAAGATTCACATACATCATTGTGACAACTTGCAGTGAAATTCAAAACTAGAAAAACTACATCAGTGTTTTTTACTGAATACATTTTCTGATTTGACAGTAAGTGCTTAAACGTAAGTAGATATGCATATGACATAAAGATGGATACAAATTTCTGTGTATAACAAAATAGTCCATTTCATCTCATAATTTATACAAAATTTTAAATAAATTCCTAAAGAATGACAATACAATATTAATATGTGTGTGTATATTTCAAATTTGGGAAGATCATGAATTTTTCCCATAGTTGTTAAAACTTATGAAGTATGTGAAAAGAAATTAAAAATTTTACAAGGAAATAATTCTCAGAAATAAATATATAAGTTCATTAACAATAAATTGGTAAATTCCATTTTTGAAAATCATCAGGGTGGTGGCTTTATGAAAAAAATATTCAGACATTTCAACATTGTTTGCTTATGGAAAACATTTGGCAATTCTGTTAGCAAAGAACAGTGTCAAAAATCTAAACGTTTTTCCTTCCACATCTGCATTTGCTTATTAAAAAACAAACCCACCCCACACCCCCAATCTCTCAAACAAGTTAAGTTTGTCACGGAATGTTTTTCAATTGTCATGAAATTCAATCTTGAACTTTTATGTGTCTGTGAGTTTTGATTTATTTATTTATTTTCATTTCCACATGTTCTTACATTTAAGACTTTAGATAGGCGTGTTCTTTTAGAATTTTGAAAAAAAAAAGGTGGGAATAAAACCTAATGCCTTTTTATGTCAATGAGAAAGTATATAGCATTAAATCTCCTAGTTTACAAAATTGTGATTTCACAGAGGTAACTATTACAAGTTTTTTCTAGAAGTGTATATAAGCACAATTTTTACATGTTTTCCTCATGAGAGGATTTCCTGATGATTTCATTACATCTGATTGAATTGATAACAAAAATCTGCATAGATAATTTCGTAACTGTTTTCCCCCATAACTACACCATAAAATCCATATCAGTTCTGCTTTCCAGGGCCCAACAGGAACTTGACTCATAATTGGTGGTCAACTATTACTTGTGAATAAATGAATGAATGAATAGGTGGATATATACTTTGCATAACTTGGATCAGTTGTCAAAATTTAAAAAATGTGTTCATGGGAACAGGCTAAATTAATTACTGATGTTTTATTTGATGAATTAAACTTTGAAATGATAACTCAATTATATTGCCATTCCTTAAATTTCTGTGGTCATCAAAAGCAAAATGAGATCAGGAAGTGGACTGGATTTTCTAAAAGAAATTTTGACTAATAGCAGAGTAATTTTAATTTATTTTTACCTCTGGGAAAAATTTAAATAAAATCTAATTCTGATGACTCTTTTAAAATATACTGGTACAAGCATTTTAGGTCAGTTATAGACAAACATCAATTTAGTAAGGATTGATCATCCTGCATAGGTTTACATTGTAGATCTAGCAATACCAGTAGGTGGAGCTGCTGTAACAAATGGATTCTTCCAGAAGGTTGACTCCTGTGGGAAAACCCAAATCCTGTCACTAAAGTTGTAGGCAATTTTGTATATCATAGTAAGAAGCTCACATCTGAAGTTATACATGTAATATAGCCATTATTTGAAGTATAATAGAATTTTAAAATTCTTTTATATTTATTTTAGGACTTGTACTCTGGGTTTGCTGTCGTATACATATTTAGGATTCACTAGATTACATTTGATTTTCCTTGAATGTATACTAAGAAAATCAATCAGAAACTGAAATAGACTTTACTGCATAGCTAAATTTATACTTGTCATGGAGAAGGAGTGAGGAAATAGTGAATACACAGTTTATAGAGTTCACTCAAAGATGTCAGGGAAACTTGATTTCGAAGGTGATAGTTCCAATAAATATGGTGTATATATTGCTTCTGCATTTATACCACTTCGTTTTCACCTTTGAAAACACTTTATATTTTTATCTGAGTGATAAACTGGGATTCCAAAAAGTAAAACTGGTTTAATTATGACCTGTCAAGTTTGACCTTTACTTTAGAGAGAAATAGAACCTAATAATTTGGAAGTAGAATAATAAATTGTTTTCACTTAGCTAGAACAAAATCCATTTTTCTTCTGTTTAAGGGAGACCATGTAATTGACTACTGGATGTGTTACCAACTGGTCAGAATAGAAGGTTGCAGGACTCATAACAAGAGCAAATTACAGGCAATTGCTAATACAGATCCCTTAATCTATGTGCTGAGCTAACTTTGTAAGGTGGTCAGTGTTATCTCCTACTGCTGTAATGTTTGGAAAGTAGTCCTTCTTTGGTGAAGTACTCAGGTGACTCCTTTCAGTCCATTTACAAATACTTATAATGTTTTAATTGAAAAGGAGGTAACCAGGACTCCCCAACCATGGCTGGATCACAGCTTTCAAATTCCTTATAGAATATTCTTCCCTTTGTGACTTTCATATATGTATGGCTATTTGATATAGGAAAAGAGATTAAAACAGATTTATTTATCTCCACTATGCCTATCACAGAATAAATTTTAGATAATGCAATATGACTTTTATATGCTAATCTCAGCTGTCTCTGATTAACGATAAAGGCAGCTGGGAACATAACATGCAAAAACCAATGGCCAGTATTGGATAACATCCTAGCAGAAAGAAAGAGTCAATACTAATGCCCCAGTTGAGGGGACGGATAAGGCATTTAAATACATCTTAGGATTTTATGCATTTGGAAACTCCATTAGGGAAAGTGCCTGGAATTGGCTATGTCCTTGGGTTTAGCTAGGGAGAAGCAAGGGCAAGGCATGGGAAGGGGGAGTCCTGCTCTCGCAAGAGGGGTCAAGAGTACTTCAACATTGACTACCATTTGACTTGATGTTCCACAGCAGTGCTTTCTTGATGCTGTGGTTTGGATCTCTTTCTGGCCCGTTGCTTAGATTTCCCTCCGCACCAATGGAACCTTCATGAGGGAAGGGACCGCTGCTGCCAGTTTCTTTTGCCATCATTGTGTCTTTGGTGACTAGTGCCTGGTACAGAATAGAACCACAGGAAATATTTGGGAATAAATCAGATAAATTAGTCTCCCGAAAGACTATTCTAGGCAAGGTATTTTGCCAAATGTGATGAGAAAAACAAAGGTGAATGTGAGCATCTTCATAGGTGGTCTAGATTCCAGCAGGAAGATGTATGTATATGAAGGAAAAAGTAGAATATCCCCAGGGGATGTGGGTGTATTTGACAAATGAATCAATTCTGCCTGGGAGGCAGGAGGGGGACTGTAGCATGCCTGAGAGCTAAGGGGCATTCAACTTGGCCTTCAAAACAGGGTGAGCAGCAATAGGTTACAGTGGAAGGGTGCATCCAGGCTGACAGGACAGTTGGGGCAAAGACAGGTCAAAACTTGAGGTCATGATTGCATTGCAGTATGCAGATGGGTTGGCTCAGGAAAGATACCTGAGGCGATCAGGAGAAGAGAAGGCCGAAGGCAAAGGGTGTGGGCAGTCAGCAGAGAAGGCTAGACATACCATGATAAAGCAGTTCTCATTTTAGGCAGTGAAGATTCTTCAAAGGATTAGAGGTTTATGCTTAAAGGTCACAAATGAAGATTAATTAGAAAATCGTAATTTTTAGCATATTATAAAATTTCAACATTGAATTCACGAATGTGCTTGGGATTCCTGCAATATATATTATGAAGTAGTGCAGGAAGGTTCTGCCTTTCATCCATCTGCCTACATCCATCTTTGAAAAAGCAAAGGAAGATGGTGAAAGCCTGAAAATCTATTTTATGTAAATTAAAAAATTCGATTTGGCTCGTAGAATCTCAGAATTTGGAAGGCAAATATAACCAAGTTTGAGTACTGTTTAGTCCCTAGAGTCTCTGTTTTCTCTCATTTTGCTGTTTTTACCAATGTTGGTTTCTTCTGCTTTCCTCCCACCAAACACCCACCTGTATTTGGCTAAGCCCAATTCTTTCTTTATAATTCTAATGCTTCTCAAGAAACCTTCCTTGAACTTCCCCACCTTTATGATGCAGGGCATACTTCTGTCTACATCTGGATACCCATATTTCATTTTTAGCACTGTAATTATTTTAGGCTTCAAGAATGGATCAGTGAGTTCATCATACAGCTGTCCCATGTCCCACTACAGCATTCTTAAAGTTCATGTCCTCAACTACTCTTAATACTTGGAATGTCAGTATAGGATTACCCAACAGCACTTTTAATTATTAGAAAATTGTTTGTTATGTTGAATTGAAATTTGTTTCTTTTTCCTATTAACTTTCTGAATGGATATGTTGTATGTGGAGATGATTATCTTATTGTCACTTGAATATTGGTTTCCAGATTAGGATACCTCAAAACCTGATGCTTCTTCTACACGTCCACTCCAAATGATCACTTTCCTTTCTCTGCATGTACAGTTGTATACAGTTCTTCAGATGTGAATTGAATAGGTCTGAAACAATGAATTCTTACCTTCCTTAATGTAATATAGTATTTTATTAGTTCTCAGATTTTTACTTTGTTAGTGATTTCACATTATTCACTGATTATATAAAGCTTGTGATTGGTTAATGTCAGGGGTTTTTTTTCATAGAATTAGAATGTGTGTACCCAATAACATGATTGGATAGTAGTCAGAAATGAAAGAAAAATGTCGCTCAGATTGGCTAATGACTGATTTTGCCTTTTCACCAACATTGTACCTACTCCTTTGATTACCGTGATTTTTCTCATAACTCCTTATAATCTTCAATATTTTGTTTTAAAAATAATTTTATTTCATAGTTTGGAAGAGAATTGGAGAAGAAGAAGGTTTATAAGGAATTATCCCAAATATTTAAAAATAAGACAAGTCCAAAACAAATTAGAGAATTACATTAAACTCTTGAATATTTCCATAGGGACAAAGTCAATAAAACAACTCAGTATTATGAACTCCAACTAACATTCTGGAAATAAAATAATTTTTTTCCTTTTACCAACAATATACCTTGCCATATAGCATATTTACTATGACCTTTTAAAGGTGCGGCAAGACATAGGGGAAAGAACAAGAAAAGCCCAGACAAGGGGCAGGAAATAGATAAAAGAATTAATGGAAGGAAGAAAGCACAATGAAGTATGATAAGCAGGCAAAAGAATCACTTCAAGAACCACTGCCAAAAGCGCTGACAAATAGGTGTATGCTATTTGCCTCTGATTGGAAACTGTCAGCAAGAGAAAATGTTGATGTAATCTGAGGTTACTTTGTCCTTAGCCTCCAAGAAACAAAAGAGGCTGATGGAATGGATCCCAAATTAGATTAGCCTTCCTTTTTTTAGTTTTATGTAGACCACCTCACTGAAATACTAAATCCATTTCTTTAATACAAGGGATCATATGGTACTCAGAATTGGATTTTACTGTATGTATTTTATTACCTTGGGCATTCCTTCTCCGTGTTCTTTAAAAAGGGATTTATATTTATGAAGCCGAGCCAGCCCCCAATATTAGATATTCTTAGCCAATAAAACATTTCATTAATCTAGATCAAACTACTTAAAAGAGAAAGACTTGGGTCCCATTGATTTCAATTTTAAAGTAATCTCTTGTGCTTTTTCTAAAAGTAAAATTGTTTTCTTTGAAACAAATAAGGCTACAAATAGTAAATTCTGAAACATAGTATAAAACAATTTAAGCTTGTGCATGTTACTCTTTGCAACTTGGGATTTATGGGATTGGCATGATTAAAATAAAGCTGAAGACCATTAGCCAAAACCATTTGAATCATCAGACAATGCTTTATAAGAAACAATGTCAATAGAATATATGGTATTTTAATGCTCTATGACAGTATTTACTGGCTGCAAAGTGCTTGCCATAAACTACAAGTGAAATGGACCATCGACTGCTTTCAGCTGAATAAACATCCTTGCTCAGATAAATGCTAGCACACCGATTCTTATATGCAAACTTTTCGTATAGACATTTCTTCACTAGTTCTGATGATCTAATTGGAAAATTTTAAAATCAAGCAGTCTTATTGATAAAAACATTGAGTATGTTCTGGTTACATGTGTACATTAATTTACAAGTCACATGTGTATGATAGTACTAATTAATTATATCAGCTTTAAAACACAGAAGTTATTAATAGCTGAAATAAATTAACACAAGGAGAAATTCTCAAAATGAATAATCCTGTGCACCTTTTGGGGTATGTGCATCCTGCTACAGAGATTATCCATATAAAAAATTGCATTCTTTGGATAAGTTAACTATACATGTGTTCTTTGAAAGGAATTCTGAATTTAGCCCCAAGTTTTGTTTTCTTTCATTTAAATTCATGCTAACCAGAGCTTTCTACCCATAAAATAACTCATTTCTCTTGGATCAAACATGTCAAAGTTTTAGGAAACTTACTGTCATGCATTAGTAAAAACTAATACATGGTCGTGGAGTTCAAGGGTAGCACACTATAATCCTGACTAAATTGCAAACAGTAATGGATGATTTGTCTTATACATGTAAGTCTTACAACCAAACCAATTTTCTGGAAAGTCACTTATTAAGTGTTTGAAAGCTTGATGACAATTGCTCTATCTCTGTCACTGTATCTCTGCCTTTCTCTCTTTATGTGCATATATTTGTGAATGTGCACGCACACGTGTGTGAGAAATTTCACCCCTGAAGGCCTTTTCAGCCTTGAAGAGAACTTTTGGATCAGTCTTCTTATTTCTCACCCTTCGAACTGAGACTGCTTCATCAACAGGCCATGCCCATTGGGTCCTTCTATTTGGTCAGGTCAAGAAGGGCGCAGGACAGTTGAGGAAAAGGCTGGTTATTGGAGAAATGGCAGGAGATGTGACTCTAGAGGCATGAGGGAAATTGTGCCTTCTCCTAGGAAGTGAAGTCATCACCTGTTGATTGCTTTGCTGTAAAAATAAGCCTTATGACATACAGTGCTCATCAATACACTTCTCATTACTAAGTGAAAGAAGTCAATGTAAAGATGTGATATTCTGTAAGATTTCAACCACATGACATTTTGAAAAAGACAGAATTATAGATAAAATAATAAAGATCAATGTTTGCTAGGGGTTAGGGGTAGAAGGAAAGATCAATAAGCAAAACACAGAAGATTCTTAGGGCAAACTGCTCTCTGTGATGCTATAATGGTGGCTACGTATAAGTACATATTTGTGCAAACTCATAGAATGTGTATTACCAAAAGCGAACTCTAAGGAAAACTATGCACTCTGAGTGATTGTAATATGTCAGTGTCGGTTCATTAATTGTGATAAATGTACCCTTTTGTGGGGAATAGTCATAATGGAGAGGTTATATATGTACAGGTATACAGGATATGTAGAAAACCTCTATACCTTCCTCTCAAATCTGCTCAAGAAAGTAGTCTTAATAAAATAAGCTTTATGTTTTTCTTCTGGCCAGGAAACTGGAAGGCTCAAACTATTGAAACTCAGTTGTTAGCTCTCTGTCACTGTAACAAATACCTGAGATAATAAACTTATGACAAGACAAACTTTATCTTGGCTCACAGTTTTAGTGGTTCAGTCCATTGTGAGTCTTATTGCTTTGGGCCAGTGGCGAGGCAACACATCAGAGTGGAAGTGCAATGCAGAGCAGAACTGCCCAGTTCTGGCCAGGTGCTAAATGAGCAAGTGGAAGGTCTGTCCTCAGTCCTTCCCTTCAATGACCCACCTCATGAAGATTCTATCTCCTCCAATAGTGCCCTATATTCTGTGGTTATTATAAGCCTTAAGTGACTCTAATGATACTATCATTAATGCACATATCCTGGGTACTGAGTATCATGCTTGAACACGTTAATTGCTCTAACAGCTGTGGAAAGGTCTATTTTAAAGATGAGGACTGTGTACTAAGTATATAAATTGAGTTGTCTATATGTCTAGTAAAGGAAACCAGGCTGCCTCTCCTTTAAATGCTATGTGTATAACAATTATTAAGGCTTATTGTCCGAGACCAAAATGATCTCATTTTCTAGATTTTTGTACTATACTTGTCTCACATATTTTTCTTGGTACATATTTGATTTATGTTATTTTCCACCTAAATGGTAGGCTTTGGGATGAGAGTTTGAAAAAAACTGAGAATACTTAAATTGTGTCATTCAATAAAACATGCTTTCTGCAAGCCACACAATATCTTCTAATGAGT